>VUQS01033747.1:0-10964 GCA_015108495.1 Heterochromis multidens
TTGATGTGCTCCTCAAACCATTCCTGAACCATTTTTGCTTTGTGGCAGGGGGCATTATCCTGCTGAAAGAGGCCACAGCCATCAGGAAATACCATTTCCATGAAAGAGTGTAGATGCTCTGCAACAATGCTTAGGTAGGTGGTACGTATTAAAGTAACATCCACATGGTAAATGGACTGATTCTTGTATAGCACTTTTCTACTCTCCCGGAGCACTCAAAGCGCTTTTATATAATATGCCTCATTCACCCATTCACACTTTCTCTGTGCTTAAGTGCTTTCTATCTAACATTCACACACATTCACACTACGATGGATGCATCGGAGAGCAACTTGGTTTGTATCTTTCCCAAGGATATTTGGCATGCACACTGGAGCAGCCAGGGATTGAATCACCAATCTTCCAATTAGTAGATGACCTGCTCTATCTCAAGAGCTACAGCCACCCCTATGCATGGCAGGACCCAAGGTTTTCCAACAGAACATTGGCCAAAGCATCACACTGCCTCTACCTCTGCTGACTTGCCGTCTTCCCATAGTGCATCCTGGTGCCAGGTGCTCCCCAGGTAAGCGACGCACACGCACCCGGCCATCCACGTGATGTAAAAGAAAACATGATTCATCAGACCAGGACACCTTCTTCCATTGCTCTGTGGTCAAGTTTTGATGCTAATTGTTGGTGCTTTCAGCGGTGGACATGGGTCAGCTTGGGCACCCTGACTGGTCTGTGGCTATGCAGCCCCATGCACAACAAATTGTGATGTATTCTGACACCTTTCTATCAGAACCAGCATTACATTTTTTGGTAATTTGAGCTACAGTAGCTCGTCTGTTGGATCATGGGCCAGCCTTTGCTTGCCACATGCATCAGTGACCCTTGACCCCCCATGACCCTGTCGCTGGTTCACCACTGTTCCTTCCTTGGACCACTTTTGATAGATACTGACCACTGTAGACCGGGAACACCCCACAAGAGCTGCAGTTTTGGAGATGCTCTGACCCAGTCGTCAAGCCATCACAATTTGGCCCTTGTCAGACTCACTCAGATCTTTACACTTGTCCATTTTTCCTGCTTCTAAAACATCAACTTTGAGGACAAAATGTTCACTTGCTCCCTAATATATCCCACCCACTAACAGGTGCCATGATGAAGAGATAATCAGTGTTATTCACTTTACCTGTCAGTGCTCATAATGCCTGATCGGTGCAAGCATTACCCAGGAATTATACCAGGCACGTGTCTGCATATTATGTCCTACGCACAGCTTCAGCTCACACCGGAAGCACTTCTGAAATGTGCTCTACTATGTTTGGTGGAATCATAAATATTGTCTTGGCTCCACTATATGAAGCAACTGCACGCAGCGTTCCCAGGAGTGTTTAACTACCTTAGTTTGCATTCTGTGAAAATTGCTTTTACAAAATCTTTCTCCTCCGTTTTAGTGCAATGTACTCCCATCCCACTGATACTGATGTTCTGTCAGATGCCACTGGTATTACAGAGATACATACAATGTGTTCTTTGCACAGGTCTCTTAAGAATTGGCCATGGCAATAGTGAGTGCTGGAGGGAAGTTGGTGGAGTAAGGCACAAATTTGAAAGCCAGGACACACTAAAAACTACTAAAAATATATCATGATTAGGTTAAAACATGCCCTTTCGTAACATTAACCCTGAATGCTCAGAAATGATGTGACACCAATGGCGCCTTTAAACACTATAGGTCAGACATTATGAAACACCACAGGTTTTGACAAAATGGCAGCATCTGATGCCCTGGGAATGAGAACAGGCTGGTTGTGTTGAAATCAGCTCCCATTTCACAATAAGCAGCTCAAGCTATTTCAAGAAATACAGGACTACCGAGTGTGCTCTATTTATGCATTCATGCAAGTCATGCCATGCGTTTGTATTAGGTTTATGGATAATTGTTAGCTGATTGTTCTTATTACATAAGTGCTTGTATTCTTCTAGTATTTTTGGCAGTTGGCTTCAGGTCCATTACTAATGACCTCTGCGACTCGAATATAGGGCAAATGCTGATTTGCACGTACCACAGGAAAACAAAGACACATATAAACACTTTATGTGGCTAACTGTAAATCAAAGCATCCTAAGTCACATCTAGGTTGTATATGATAGGAGTTATGAAGCCAAGTGAAGATAAGAGTTAAAGTGATGGCCAGAACAAGACTTATCCTCTAGTCATGCAAATGAATCCTTACACGTGTTTGTATGTATGGGTTTCTGTGAATGAGTGTCCTTCTGTGTGCATTTCATTGGCAGGGTCCACAGTACGGTATGCCCATATGTGCTCATGTCAATGAGTTTGCAGTAAGCCGTGGTATTGTCTCAGTGTATTAACAGAGTGTTAATCATTGTGTGAGTCAGTGTGCAGTTTGTGGCAGGACTGTGGATGTGGCTCCTTCATTAAAATGTTAACCAGGCCACATGGACAATGGATGCACTGTTTGGTCTGCTGTCCTCCTCATGCTGGACTGTGTTTCTCTTTCTCCTCTCCCTTCTCACTCTCTGTCTCTCTCTTTCTGTAGCTTTCTCTCTCTCTATGCCCCCTCTTCTCCCTCTTTATCTTGTGAAACATCCATTGGCCTTGACTGTCGTTGAAACCACGAGCCCACAAACACGGACCCCTTTTTTTTTTGTCTTACCTTCCATCGCTTTTTTCTTACAGTCCTTTGTGTCAGTTTCTTTTCTTCTGCACTGTGGTTAGGGTGTCGGGGCTCTTTAGTTTCAAACTGAATACATTTCAACTCTGCATGAACCACACAAGTCATAAATCTGGTTATGCTAAGGCAGCCTAATGTTACTGAATTACCTTTACGTGTATATGTAAATTTATGTGTGTGCTTGCATGTCTTTGCACACATTTGAAATATCTGTGTAACAGAATACAGCTGAAGTATGTGTGTGCATGTACAATGGGGTTAGAGTGATGTTAAGAGAAAATTAAAAAATTAGCAAGTCTGTGTTAGTCTAGTCTTAACTGGATATACTTAATATAAAATTCATACTTATATTATGTCTGTATGAATATATTCTGAGGAGTTCTGCTATGAGCATATGAAGTAAAAAGCAGAGGCAAACTGCACTGTAACACAACACTGGTCTATTATTTGCTTTATAGCGACACGTAAGCGTGTAATATCATTGGTAATATAATCAAGACAACTGACGTTAGCTGTGTTCAAATATTAATTTCATTTTCAAATTTTATGTGAAACTTTATTTACAATAAGTTGGTTTAATTTGGAATAGTTACCCAGACATTAAACAGCTATGCAGATTTTTGTTTTAATGTTTTTTTCACAGGCTTCTGCCAGCCAATCAGAAAAAAAATATATTTTGTGTAGCCAGGAAATACCCTACATTATCAGCTCACAGCATAGACTAGCAGCAATGTGGCCACCAGACCTCATGGAATCTCAATGAAATCAGGCAACAAGAGAAATAAGTGATGGCAATGTGAAGTCAGTGAGTCCAGATTATATTAATCTCCACGTTGAGGCAAGTGATTGAAACAGCTACCAATGGGAGAATACTGCTGACGGACAAATGACTGGTTTGGAAAATATACAAGATTAAATACATAACCAGACTCAGGAATGTCCACTAGCACCACTAGATGGTCAACCACAAAGCAATGAAGACAGGGGTAAAGCAAAAAGGCGACATTTTAAAAGTCTTTTGCTAGCTTGGTTACCAGTGGCAACAGAAAGGGATATATCCCTATGTTAAACAGCAACATGTTATTTTTACACTTTTTTATTTGAAAATGTATTAAAAGGAAGTGTACTTTGAATGTGTTTGGACAGAGCTAGGACAAACCTGTTTATGCTAAGCTAACCAGGGGAAGACTGTAGCTCTATTTACTGCACACACTTGAGCGTGGTATCAACCTTCTCACTGAAATTTTAGCAAGAAAATAAAACATTAAAAACTAGTATTTAAAGTCTGGCTGAGCTCGGGCTTTGTTTAAAGAGGTATAAATGATTTGTTTGTGCATATGCAGTATTCAGTGCCATTTAACTGCTCAGTGCTGTTCCACCATGAGAGTGCTCCCCCATGCCCTGTATCTGGTTCACCTGTCTCCAGGGATCAGCACAGGAGCTGGGGCAGAGGCGAGACATAAGGGGAAACAGTCTAGGGGGAGGTTGTTGTGAGGAGGGGCGATGGAGGGGATGTGGTACCCCCTCTAGAGAACAGTGCTTGACATGTAAGGCTGTAACAAGGATCAAAGTGCCCCTGACACCCATGGATCCCATGGGCCATGTAGCCCTGTACCCAAATGCCCCCCTCCTCGCCACCGTCGTCCCCGCACTCCCAAGCATCAAAGCAGCTATCGATCGCAACTGAGCAACAGGTGGAGAGATTTGTGTGTGCACATATGAATGTGTGTGTGTGTGTATTTTGAGCCGCCTGTCTTTCAGCACTGCAGCTGGGCAGCCATCTCCTGGCAAAGAGGAGACATTTCCTCTTTTCTAACCACTGTTTCCTCTCTGAGAAAAACCCTCTTCAGTGCCATTTAACCTCTGTCACTTACACACACACACACACACACACCCACAGAGACATGTTCATGCTACACATTTAGATCTATACACAGCTACACACAAGCCACCTCAAATGACAATGATACACACATCATGTTATCACACATCTGGGTGTGATGACACTTAGATGAACATTTTTTTTCCAGGATCCACAACAAATGTGACCTGCGACCTTGCTACCATAGTAAAAAAATCATGCCATCAGCAGCTCATGTGGGAAGACACTTTCAACTTCCTGACTACAGGAAGCTGAAAGGGATTAAAGAGGAAATGAGGTCATAACTTCGTGTCTTGCTTCCAGCGTGGTGATAGAGGAAAATGCATGTAGGGGAGGGGAAAAAATAAAAAGGATGAGGCAAAACTGTAACTAAGACCTTTGCTGCAAATTGAGCATGTCTGCCACAAATGTTTTTCTTCTCTCTCTCTCTCTCTCTCACACACAGACACACACACAGACAAAATCCTCAGTCACCTACATTTCCACTTTGCAAATTACAGCCTGAATTACGGCCCCCACCAATCATGGCATGCATCTGTCACCAGCCCGCCAATCACGGGTCTCCGGGGTGCTTGTCGCCATGCAGGGCGGTCGAGGCAGGCTTAAAGTGGTCATTTACTGCTAAAGCCTGTAGTTAGAGTTCCTGGGAACAGAAGGTCGGCCATTTTGGCGCCCTGCAGACCCTTGCAGAGCTGGCATGGATTTTAGGGTTTTAAAAATGTAAATACTGAACCCAGTTTGCATCATAAAGCTGCACACTGTGCTTTATCATCTCATTTTGTTATGAAGACTTTTTTTTTCTGCTGGAAGCACCCAGGGGAGACATTTATTACTGACAGGTTTTATAACAACTTATGGTCTGAAATTTCTAACTAGGAGATGCCACATTTGATATGGGATCTCTCAAAATAGATAGTTTTGCAAACCTACTATGTGTGTGATTCAGCCACAAACTATGCGGGAGTTCTTCCAAGCTGTGGGGAATGTTCAGGATCGTGGAGCAAAAGAGTACACAAGTCTGAATTACAACAAAACTGGCAATTGTAATCACTTACAAGGACACTAGGCAATTATGTACTTTTTATGATTTTTTTTTAAAACGCTTCTGCATACAGTGAGTGTGTAAGCAGTTTACAAAGGGGTTCTGGCACAGTGTGACTCAACAGCAAACTGCTTTCCAAGTGCATGAACTACGGGTGTTTGTACACCTGTAGTTCATTTACTCTGGTGTGAATCAGTTGATGAGTTTGTAAACTTCAAAACAAACAACAAGTGAACCAAGTGCACATCCATGTTACCCTTCTGCATCCCAGAATTCAATTTAATCCAATTTTATTTATATAGCACCAAATCACAACAACAGTCACCTAAATGTGCTTTATATTGTGAGGTAAACTCCCTACAATAATAGAGAGAAAACCCCAACAATCAGATGACCCCCTGTGAACAAGCACTTGGCGACAGTGGGAAGGAAAAACTCCCTTTTAACAGGAAGAAACCTCTGGCAGAACCAGGCTCAGGGAGGGGCAGCCATCTGCCGTGACCATTGCAAAGGATACGTGGCTACAGGAAGGTGTTTAGCTCAAACTTGCAATGTACACATGGTAGTTGGGTTGGATCGCGTTCACACCATAAATGAACTGCTCTGGAATTAATTTGGAACCAGACCGAGACCACCTCCTCCAAAGTGTCTTAGTGTGGTTGTTTTGGTCCGCACCCCAGTGTGATTACCGTGATCACATCTGCAGTAAACAAACTGCACCAAGGGGGGAAACAAACCAAAGTACCAGAAAACTCCAGAAACAATTATAACAATTATAATTTTAACAAATTGACTTGTGGCTTTCCTCTTCATCATCACACTTGTTTTTATATCATTCAGTACTGAAGAAAAACCTAATTAGGCAGAGTAGCTTTCTGAGGACAATCTTCTCTTGTCTGTGGACCAAACATCATGTAACATCCAGCATTACACGCCTTTACCAAACTACTTAAGAGAAATTAGTCAAACTGAGACTTGACTTGGTTTAGTCAAGTCTACCTGGTCTTTAGTTTCAGGCAGTTCATTTGCCCATTTGTCTGCCAGCAAATGCAATAAACACCAAATTTCACAAAATGTGCAAAGTGGGGAATGGGCAAAGGAAAACCCTATTTATACTGACCTGGATCACTTTATTTAAAACTGTGAGATATGTCATTGGCTTTGATGAAGGAAGCCCTCTCCAAGTACCCTTCAAATTTTTATTATCTTGAGACTCAACTTTGAATTCCTTTGATAACATTTTGACTCAGACTTGTCTTGAGAATTGAATTAGACTTACTGTGACAACACTTCATCCTTTACTCAAACTCTGCTTCAGTGCCTCACACTTATCCTGGCTTTGATGATTTCGGAGACTGTCTTAAATGCCTTGAGACTTGATGTAGACTAGCCTCAAGATTTAACATTTGTCTTGGGCTTGTATTTTCTTAGGATTGTTTTTCTAATATTTGAGACTTGACTTTCACTTGTCTTGATTGTTTCACAGTTTCTTGTCTTTGATTTGCTTTGATGAGATATGAGGCGTGACTTGGACTTACCTCAAGACACGAATTGGACTTGATCATCTCAAAGCTATGACAAGACTTAACACTTGACTTGAGCTCTAAATTGTCCGGAGATTTGGCTTGGGCTTGTTTTGACTTGACTTGGACACAGTAAAAACAGCTCAATACAGCTTGTACACAGCATGTAAATAATCCTGAGTAATGAAGACATTATGTTAGTAGATTACAGTGTGTTTTGCAAATGTGCCACACATTCCCATTTTGAGTTCAACTCTCCTGACCTCGTGCATGACGCATCTGCTCAGGAATGAATGTGTGTTTTGGGATGAAGTTCCCTGTATAATCTCCACCGAGCGTGATGAACCATCACTCATCATGAGTTACCTCACAAGCTCAGAGCTCACCCGCAGGAAATTAGAGAGCATCCAGAGATGTGCGTGTTATTTCACAGTCCAAGCGTAGGAACAAGTGTGTGTTTTGAGTGTGTGTAGTGGTTTGCTTCTGTTTGTGCGAGTGTGTGCCTGTGAGCAAAGCTACTGCTGGTAAGTGGTTTCAGTATTTTGGTGCACATGCATGAGTGCACTGTGGCCGTTTGCTGTGTGCGCGTACTCTAAGTGGTCCTCCTAATCACAGTCCTTAAGGTTGTGTGATCACAGGCCTTTCCGAGCAAACCCAACCAAAACTACTGAGTGACAGACAGACTCAGAAACACACACAAACAAACAACAGGGACATGCACATCTGCTCTGACAAACACAAAGTATTAGAAACACTTTCACTATTACTACTATATGTATAGAAAAGTCTTGTCTTCTCTCTCATTCAGTGTCAAATGGTCTTCCTTCATGGTCACTGTCTTCACACTTGAGCTCCACACAGATGCACATAAACATACACACTCTCTGTTTTACATATTTCTGTGGTATCCAGCAGCTCCACTCCAAACAGGCAACCCTGGGACGGAGGGTAAGAGTAGGGGGCTATTGTTTGTGTGTGTCACTGAGAGTCATCTTTACTGAGATTAGTAACTTTGAAAAGAGGCTAATTAGAGAGGTGTTGTGTCACTGCTGTTGAAAAGCGGTCAGCTGTGAGAGCCAATGACAGAGTAGGAGCGTCTTGGGTGTCTTGAGGACACATTATGATAGGGATGTGGTGTGCCGTGTATAATGCCCTCGCTGTCATGTGGCTCAGGTCAACAATGTATGTGTATGTGGGCGTGTGTGTGTGCGTGCATATGTGGGTGGTTGCTTCTGTGTGTGGCACAGCATAGTGTATAGACAGAAGCCAGAGTTTGGTTGTCCCCTGATCAGTATCAGAGTCATCTGAAGCTAAGTTGTATGAAAATCTGTATAAAGGATGTCTATAAAGTTTGTATTCTACAATTTTTGTCTGCATTAGGTTAAAAAAAGATGTACAAAAGAAACTTCAGCTGAAACCAGTAACCATGTTGGTTTTTGGAGCCCAAAGTGACCTTGGAGTGCTGGTATTAGCTAATGCTAGCAAGCTTGGTTAGCATGTTGCATTCATAAACTGTATGGGTGCAATGCATACACAGACATATCTGTTAATTGATGCTAAGTAACATATTAATGAAACAGTAGAATTTTACTCATCAAAACTGAAGCACAAACCTCTTGGATGGACTGTACATCATAGCAGGCCATATTATTTATCCACTTAATTGCATTAAAAATGCTCCAGATGACATTAATATCACAAACAGAAAGCTGCAGTTAGTGGTTAAACCTAGTACAATGATTGTCTACACCTCCTTCTGCTGGCACACCTGCCAATCAAAGTATCTACACCCCTAACTTTAAGCCTAGTCTATGCAGACTTGCTTTTGTAGCCAGCCTCAAATGGCCATTAGAGGAACTGGCAGTTCTGCATTGGTAAAACCACACATTATGTGGGCTGCAATCCAGCAATGTGAAAATATTCCACAATTAGAACCAATGGGGGAACTAATTCTTTCCAAAGTACAACCAAATCTTTTAATAGTAATACATTTTAAGAACTTAGCAGGAAGTCCTACAATGTCACTCATTTTTCTCCAAGTCTTGTCCCTTTTATTCTCTCTCTACAAAACCGTTGGATTACACAGTTCCGGATGCGCTTAAAATGGCAACAAGAAGCGTGTCCTCCATTTCTGATTGTCAGTGTTTACTGTCAGTCCATCTGTGTGTTTTGTTACAAGTGATGAGTGCAAAAACCACACTCAGTCCTTACCTTGTTTCCTGAGATATGTTTTGTCATTTTGTAAAATAACGGGATGACGTCAAAGTGAAGAATGCGACAGGTTGTAACATTTCCCCGGTGTGCCTATGGCCCTTAGGCCTATAGGCTCCTTCTGACACTGTAAATCCAGATGATCCAGATCACTTGTAAAACATATAAAACACACATTTGGACCCTTAATGACAAGCACAAATGCATGCCTGTTACCGACACTAAGGATTTTTTAAATTTTTTTAGGCAGGAATAACAGTCAGTCAACCAAAAGCCTATATACCGAATATACTAATATACTTGCCAAATGTTTGGATTAGGGATTATTTGATCATCAGGATGCTGCTCTGTGCATTTTTTTTTGGAAATGGTTAGAATGATAAGAAAACCTCCAGAGGAGCAGCACATCAGGGTAGCAACGTTGTTATGCCCAGCTCGTGTTTGGTACGCTGCTGAGTGTGAGTAGGAGGTCAGGGGTGAGCAGTGGGAGTATTTGCTGTAGGGGAAGGTTTGGACTGGGTCAAAGGGTAAACCATGGGGTAAAGGGAAAGAGTTCAGCCAGTACAAGGTGTTGTTTGATGTTTGAATACGCGTGTTTTTTGGGGGTTGTTGGATTGACTTTTCACTTGTCAATCTTTTCACGTTTTGTTGTGGAACTTAAGGATGAACAGGCACCTTTTGAGAACTCAGCTGCCCTACTTGTGTTTCCTACAGAGGAACCAGGGTTAAAAATGAAAGCCAAAAGGCTCCGCTTGGGGCTTGAAGCGCTGAACCTCAGTGATTAGTTTAGTTTGCATTTTCCACTACATAGTTTTCCATTCAACATTTTTAAGAACTGCCAACATGAATTTTTGCTTATAGTTTGCTACCAACAATATTTAGGTTAAGGCAGCATAAGTACTGTATATACTTTCTTATGGATGCACCTGCATACAGCTGCAGGCACTACTTTTTTCAAGTCTGCTTGGAGGACCCATGCCAGTCATAAAAAATTGGCAGGTACAAGGACGTCCGCATCGAGCCTCATGTTGTAACAGTCACTGGCAATTGGTGGAGTGCCAATCAGAAACACAATCTGACAAGTATATATTTTTTATTACAACCTGAATTCTGGAAAAGTTGGGACGTTCTTTAAATTTGAACAAAATGAAAACCAAAGGACTTTCAAATCACATGAGCCAATATTTTATTCACAACAGAACATAGATAACATAACAAATGTTTAAACTGAGAAATTTTACAATTTTATGCACAAAATGAGCTCATTTCAAATTTGATTCTTACTAGTGGTCTCAAAATAGTTGGGACAGGGGCATGTTTACCATGGTGTAGCATCTCCTCTTCTTTTCAAAACAGTCTGAAGACGTCTGGGCAACAAGGTTATGAGTTTCTGAAGTTTTGGTGTTGGAATTTGGTCCCATTCTGGCCTGATATAGGTTTCCAGCTGCTGAAGAGTTCGTGGTCGTCTTTGACGTATTTTCCATTTAATGATGTGCCAAAGGTCACCCTCCTCTCTAGCCCGGAGGATGCGGCGTCTGTGATTACCAACAAGAATGTCAAATTTGGACTCGTCTGACCATAGAACACTTTCCCACTTTGAAACAGTCCATTTCAAATGA
>VUQS01033749.1:0-10407 GCA_015108495.1 Heterochromis multidens
CAGGCTATGAGATAATGCCAGACAGAGGCCAGCTTGGGACTAACACTATTGCCACTGCTGTTCTGTATGTGTGTGTGTGTGTGTGTGTGTGTGTGTGTGCTTCTTGTGGAGTATTTGACCTCACAAGGTAAACAGTTCAATGTTGCAACACAGTCCGAAACAGTGTCCAGACACACCCACCACTTCATGTCAACTGACCTTGCTTCAACTGACCTCATTCAATGCACTCTCTCTCTCACACACAGACACACACACACACACACACACACTTTCTATCACTGGACATTGATTTACATGCTTTTCCAAGGCCTAAAATTTAATGATGCACTTACGGGGGATTATTTTGTTTTGGTTCCTGCACGTGCAGCAGAGTTATCGTAAAATACGTCAGAATGGGGATTTCCAAACAATTGCTTGTGTGTGTTTCAGTGTGTGCATACCTGCAGCAGTCGAATTCTGTTGCTGCAGCTGTATCTGACACTCACTCCTTGCTTTCTGCATTTCCCAGTAGAACTGGCAGAGAGAATACGTTCCATTAACCTGTCGGGACGAAGGGAAATAAATATTATGAATATTATCTCCAACATGAACAAACCTCCTGCGTCAGGCTCTTTGTCTCAGGTTGTACACGCTCGTGTTTGACAAACGTGCTCCAGTTTTCTGGAGTAAAGTTCACGTTTCTGCTATCTGCTCACCTTTCACTCCTATCTGCAGCTTTCAGGGGGAGGATTTTGGAAGTTCCTTCAAAATAGAAATTCAGGCTCTTACCCTTATTTTTTTATTTCACTGCTAAATTAATGTTTTTATATTAAACAATACTTAAGGTATGTCACAGGTAACACTTGGAATATGTAGAACATCTCTGTCACTGGACCGACACACTTAAGCTTTTTATTTAAACATATTTTAAATAATATTGGTATAAAACTGAAAAAATATAAGCTTTAAATTTATGCTGAATTTGCTTTCAGCAGTCCAATCAATTCTCCGGAAAATAGCATCACCATTCCTGGAAGGTCCCTCGGACCTCTGTGTGCAGATAGCAGGATGGCCTGAAGTTTTTAATAGTGTCAATAGTCGTTGTTTTTCCCTGATGAGCATCAGTAGTAAATATAGATTCTCAGAGGCAACTTCAGTCCTCCATTTTTTTCCTGGTGGCTGCAAAAAATTTTACAACAGTTTCATTGTTCTATAAACATGAATGTGATTCTATTACAGAGCACCTTTTTGTAGACAAAATTTGCACATAGTCTAAGAATATGTTTGAATTCTCTTTTTAGATTTATTCTTTATTCTCAGAGCGTTAAACACCACCGAGGCTGCAGCTGAAAGAATAAAAACTAAAACTTTCTTTTAAACATTGATTTAATGACTCGATGATACTCGATTATAATCCATCAGATTCTTCTGTGTCTTAATGATAGAGCTGTGATATTGATAAGTCTATTAACTAATAGTTGTCATCTTTGGGGTTAGGGTTAGGGTGTTGCTTTCAGTCTGTATTGTGTGTGTAACCTCTTTACATTTTTTAATACTAGCAAACCCCTGACAGGGACCATACAAGCATACAAGCATACATACACTACAATCGTTATAGCATGATGCTATGATACGTTATACTGTGACACACCATTCTAATCTGACATTCCATTCAGTGCTCATTTGAACTGTCCAATGTAAAAATATATACAATTATGGGATTTGTATTAAATATTTGTATACGCCATATAGATGTTGGCGCTCACAGTGCCCTAGGCAATGTTTATTTCGGGTGAAACCACTGTGAGACCTTGCCCCAACCTATCATGTGACCTATTGAGGTCACCTGACATATTGGGTTAACGACCACCTCTTAAGGGACAACCCCCACTACGGTTTAAATAGCTGGGACTCCCCATCTTTTGGTTTTAGAACTGAAGAAGCCTTTTGGATGAGAGGTGAAACGTCTTCAAATAACTTAAAGAAGTCCAGTCGCCGTCCTTCAAGCTCTTAAGACTACTATGACCTGGATGACTGAGAATCTACACAGATACGGAACATACAAACATACATACAAATATACATACAAACATACATACAATTATACATACAAATATACATACATACACTACGATCATTATAGTATGATTATAGTTTTATCTTCTTTTGTGATATCAGCTGCTCTGCTGGCAGTACACTTATCCATGTTTGTGTTTGGTCAGATGCTGCCAGCACCACCCTTTTCATATGAAAGCACTCGTAGCTCGTAGAGAAACCCCGGGTTAATTTAGACAAGCTTTGTCTGATCACTTATCTTGATTGCCAGTCTTAGGGTAAGTGAATCCAGATAACAGTACTCACTTCGGAGTACAGGACCTGGGCATCTTGCAGTCATTAAAAATATCTGTATACCAAAGTATTCTAAAGTTAACTGTGACATTATCTGTCTGACAGCTAAAGTTTGGCCCAAACTGGGTCATACAACAGGACAATGATTTCAAGCACAGCAGCAAATCTACAACAGAATGACTGAAAAAGAAAAACATCAAAGTGCTGCAATGGCCCGGGCAAAGTCCAGACCTCAACCTGATTGAAATGCTGTGATGACAGCTGTGAATGAACGATCCTCACAAACTTAAGAAGAGTAGGCCAAAATTCCTCCACAACAATGTGAGTGACTGATGAAGTCATACAGAAATGCTAGAGAAACTGCAACTCAGTCATCCAGGTGCAGCTCCAGGTGACACTAAATTCAAAAGACTCAATCAGGAATATTATAGTAACAGACAAGTTAAATCAGGTGCATAAAACATTTTAGCTAAACTTTAGGAAAAAAAGACTAACAAATTTGAGGATTTGTGATATTAACTACAATTTCAAATATATATTTATATATTTGAAATTGTATATTTATATAAATGTCTTTGGTTGCAGTTTTTATCAATTTGATCATATTTATCAGCACAAAGAGGCACTTGTGTTTATAAAGAATGCAATGAGCACCAAGTCTTCAGTTTTGCCCCTAACAAATACCCTAAAAATTTCAATAATAAAACTCTATTGGAGAAAAAAAAAAGAAGAAAGCAGCTGTACAGAAGCTGTCTTTGAAAACAGACTTCAATACAAACCTCATTAACTAGCCTCACCTCGTTAGTACCGTCTATACCAACTCAAGTGCTACCGAATGAGAAACGTAACCCAAATTTTCCTCCTGCCAACGTGTGTGTGTGTGTCCCGGTACAGCTGATGGTAACCATGGACACACACTCAAACAGAGTGTACACAAAGGGCAACGTGAACAAAGAAAAACACTCAAACAGAACAAGTTCATGTGTCAACTTGATTCACTGATATACTGAGAGTGTGCGTGTGTGTTGGGAGGTCTGTTTACACTGAGATTTATGGCTGTTCTCCACAGCATTTCAGACCTGTCAGTCTGTTTATACGCACACACACACACACACACACATGCACACGCACTTAAATTTCTTTAGCCAAAAACCTGACCACCCTGTCACCTTATCATGCTCACCAATCAAACATCACTTTGCTTCTGTCTTCAAGTGATCAATCAAAGGAGAGACTCAGACTTCAAACACTTCCATACGTGTAGACACAGAAACCTCAACAGCTTCATCAAATAAGATGAATGATAACTCTGATTTAAACAAGGAAAGGAAATCAGCTGCAGTATGATTAGGTGCTAAACTAGGACTTTGGCTCTTATTAAGTGAGGTCAGGAGTCACAGACATTACTGCACACGGCAGAGGTGGAGGCTGTTTCTTCAGTAGAAAGTAGTTTCAGTGAAAACTGCTAACATTGTGGATTATGCTGAGTACTGTTGGCTCTGTTTCTGCAAAGACGTTCTGCAGATGATTTTTTTAAATTTCATTTTGTGAAATTGTGCACAAGCATATTTCTTAAATTAAATGTAAATACCTAAATGGTACACTTGGGTGGGTATTCTCATTTTTGTTTTATTTTATGAGTGTTTATTCTGCACCTTCTGATAATTCCGTTTAAATAAACAGTTCACCTTTACCCAAATACACTGCAGTGGCAGGTCACTTATTTCAATTATTTCTTTATTTTCTGCATTTCTTTATTATTATTTCCATTTAATTGTTGTTTACTGACACTCCTGCTGGCAATCTTTGCATTGCCCTGGCTAAATTTTCTACAGTAACTTGGTATAAATTGTGTTTTTATAGTCAGGCTGATTATTTGTTGCCTTATCGTTCATTTCATTAGGCCATTGCGTTTGTTAATGCTTACAAAAATGTAGCCACTTCAAATATTACTGCATGTAAGCAGCAGTAATAATGTATATTTGGTGGTATGACTCTTGGACCTCCTACATGGAAAGTCTGATGTTTATAGGGCAGTAGCAAAACCCCCAAAGGAGAAGAAGCATCACTGATAACAGACATGTTGATTTGCATAAAACGAAGGAACACGGTGGCTTTTGGAACAAGGTAAAACAGGCTAAAATTTGCCTTATATGAGATTTGCAAGTTAAATTCTGCTCAGTTCTGCTGATAAGAGTCAATGTTACAATGTGAAATGGGCACAGTAAAAATGGCAACATTTTATCTTTAATCAACATTCACAAAATGTGCATGTTTTTGCCAAATCTCAAAGAATTTTAACATTATACAAAGTGCTGTTCATCTGCAGGTTTTCAGTTCTTTCTCTTGTTCAGTGAGAGGAATCTAGTCTGTTTTGGTCTTGAACAAGTGCATCAAAGTCAGTTTCACTGTCTGAGGTGGAAATGTGAAGGACAGCAGACAGATGATCGTCAGTGAGAGACGATTTGTTTGTCTTCATCACTGAGAATGTTTGTTCACATATGAAGGCAGAACCAACGTTTTCCGAGCGTGTCTCCTTGTGTGTGGAAAGTTCTCCTCTTTGAGAGAAGAATAAAAATCCAGCAGTGACTTGAAGCGCTCTGCCAGCAGTGAATCAAAAGTGCGGCAAACTGTGATTCTGTGCTCTTGCTCTGATGAAGTAAACTATTTTAGCCACAACATCAACAACATGCACTGACTTACACAACACCTCCTGGTGTATATTATACACAAACATTATACAAAAATACCAGTTTCAGTTCTGGGTTCACTTCAGTCACTTTATCTTATAAAAGTCCAACATTTTTTTCCCTGTCAGATTTGGACAGCCATCAGTCGGAACACCTGCCAGTTTGTCTCATTTCAGCCCCAGCCAATCAAAGCATGCAGCTACCTGTGCCATGGACATCACAGCTGTTGTCCAGAGCCATCGAGAAAAAGTCTAAATTGTCCCCTTTGTTTTTCAACTGAAGCTCCAGATTACCCGCAATGCCCTTGATCTGCCTTGTTACGGTTCGCCTGGAGAGGGTCCAACAAATACTCTTTGATAAACTACATCAGTGAACGGCTTACTGTTATTTGCAATTTTCCCTGGATGTATGAAGCTTGATTCACCGATTCTGTCTATGTCTCGTTAAAAACTCTACATTCTGCAACGGTCTCTCTCTTAATGTGAGCTGACATCTTTCAGGCCTAACAAACTCACATCTCTCATAAATGTCAGTTCCAATGCATTTACAGTGAAGCTGCATTCAGTGAAGCTGAAGCCTATCCCAGCTGTCACAGGACGAGACGCAGGGTACACCCTGGACAGGTCGCTAATCTGTCGCAGGGCCAGGGACAACCAACAGGCCAAATGTGGCCTGTAGACCATACAATGCCCAGGACTGGGTTAGGGGATAGGGGTTGGATTGAAATTGGGCCACAGACTATATACACATCAGGAAGAAGGACAATAAGGTGAACTCAATCAGATGATTAAAAGGGAAGGAAAGGAACAAAGGATGGAAGTAAAAACTGTACAAAACTCTATAAAAATGGATGTAGATATGGAGGACTGAAAAGTCAATCTGATGGGTGCTGCTATAGCTCACTGGGTTGAGCCAGCAACCCATATGCCACAAGGCTAATGCAGAGGCCCATGTTTAAGTCTACCCTGAGGCCATTTACTGTGTGTCTTCCCCCTGGGCTTTCTCCCAGCTTTCCACTGTCCTACTCCTATCAAAATAAAGACTAAAAAGCCCAAAAAATATATTTAAAAAAAGCTGATGCAAAGTGCATTAAACCTGAATTCTTCCTAATGGCAGGGGGCAGTTCCTCTGCTTGTAAAAAAGATTAACGGTGGTATGGAAGTCCACTAATCTCCCCTAATCTGTTGCCTCGGTAAACAGTTTGTTTCTAAGTTTCAGGTGATATTCACTAAAACATGAAGTCCACTTTGTAAATTATGGTAATTCTACGAGGCGGACAGGAGGTTTATCCAGGATATGCTGGGCTATTAATCACAAATCCGTGAGCTGGAAACCCTCCATCTTTTAAACTGTCTATGGAAGTAACTGAAAGAGTGACACGGAGCAACTCAACTGAAGATTAAAAAATCAAGGATCATTAGATCCTGTCTGAACTAAAACTACGCTCAATATCGGGATTCTCTAGATCAGGGGTGTCAAACATAAGGCCCTGGGGCCAGAATCGGCCCAGCAAAGACTCCAATCTGGCCCACTGGATGGCATTGGAAAATGTGAAGGAGGGCATCAATTTTGGACTTTAAACTGTATTTTCATACGTTTTACAACTTTTCCAACTGATAAAAACCTCCCCCATGGCTATTTATACTAAATCAAAGTAATTAATTGATATATAAACAATTATCTGACAGAAAGGTTCCTGGAGAGAAAGGTTTTCACTATCTACTATAGAAATTTTTGTTTTTTTACAATGGGTCCACAGGAAAAACAAACAAAAAAAAAAATCTGTGAATTAACAAAAACTTTCTGGGCAATGAGCTGCCAAAACTTTTTCTGTACTTTCACACATTTATTTCTTACAATTTAAGCCCAAAGAGACGTGCTGACAGATTTATTTCATTTACTACAGCAGCATTTCTTTATCATGTAGAAAAACTGATAGGTACTGTTAAAACTGCACTTTTCTTATATCTTAGATCTCAGGGATTAAATGGGTAGTTAAACTTCTTTAGACTGACATAAAGGGGAGTTTCTTTGGTCCAGCCCATTTAAGATCAAAGTGGGCTGTATGTGGCCCATGATGTAAAATGACTTTGACATCCCTGCTCTAGATGAAACAATCTCTCCTGAAACTGCTGAATGTATTTCTGACAGTGCCTGATGGCGCCTGATTCATCCTGAACTCGACCGCTTTGGTCCCGGTGTGGAAGCTGTTTGCTGTGTGGGAAAGCATTTAGGTTAATAAGGCTACGTGACATCACAAGGATACATTAGAAGGCATAAATAATGAATGAAGTTACCACTGCTGTGGACCTGATTAAAATGCACACAGCCCCTCTCTCAATGTGGATCCTGCTGCTGTGACGCTACAACTGTTCAATAAAATCAAGCAAACAGGGCACATCCACATAGAGCTTTCAAGAGTTTTATGTGAATTAGTAAAACTGCGACACTGAAGGAGCGGGTGGGCTCAGAGCAAAGTTAAACCCTGCTTATCTTATCTTTTTGTTAGTGGCTTTCATCTCTAAGGCCATTTGTTCCTAAGATGTAAATCTTTAAAAGTGCCTCACAAACACACTGAGTATGTGTCTTTTCAGTACCTCAGTGGCCTCATGTACTATCTGAATACATCTGCACAGTCACAGTGATCAGTCAGAGGATGAGCAGGTTAGGTCTGTAGCCTAAGTTTTCATGTAGGTAAGATGTGAACCACCTTTATAACTCTCAAAACACAGCATTAAACCTGAAGTTACAGCTTAGCCAACAAATCCTGCATCACAGTGCATGCCTCCAGTTTAACATTTACATCATCACTATTGATTTAAACTCCAGATGTTCCTGATGGAGGTGCTGCTTTCTTCAGCGAGTTTACAACTCAAAATTTGACTACACATTTGAATTCATGTCCTTCCTGTTCCCATTTCCTTCTTTTTAAAACAAACTATAAATAGAAACCAGCAAAGGGAAAAGATAAACCATCTTATTCAATCCACCGCCGTCTAAACAAACAACATAATCTCTTTCATCTAATAAGCACTAATACACACAAATACACACAGGGACACACAGATCCATTACGAGGTAGGGATAAAATGTTCTGGATTAAACCAAACAAAACAACGCTTATTTTTCCCCAGTTTGTAATCCTGAACCTCCTCCTCTGACCTCGACTCCACCGGTCAGACTCATTCAGCTCGCTGATAAAAGCAACAGAGTCCACTGTGAAACAGAAGCCTGAGCTTGTGTCTGAACATGTAAACACATCAAGGTCAGGGATATGTTTTAAGAATGCCTGTCTACTCATCTCACTGACTATATATCTCTGGACTCTTTCAGTCAAAAAAATCTTTTTTTCATTTGCAGTATTGTATATTTGAAGCTACAACTCTATTCTTGGGCTTTCAGACCCTTCCATGTGTTTACATAGAAAGCCTGATGCTCCCTTATGGAACAGAATGGAGACAGCAGACATGAGACTGATTTAGACAACATGAAAAGAAGGAGCTGGGACCGAGGTGGGTGCAAAGTGGCTTGCAGTGGAAGTAGTGAGGATAAGCAGACTAAAACAACTTAAATAGCACACCCTGTATGACATTTGCTGTTGAAACATATTTACAAAATATGCATAAAAGAACTTTAAGTAGAGCACTTAAGTCCACATTTACGTCACATCAGGGAGAGCTGAGATTTCCCAAATGGTGTGCCATGGGATTTTGTGATGGCCATATATTATTATTACAATATAAAACTGTAGAAAAAGGTGATGCACTGTTTCTAATGCCACTTTAATCATCCAATACACCCACAAACAATATTAAAGATGAACTGTGAAATCACCTCTTGGCTTTGGATTCATGTTTTGAAGCTTCAATTTTGGCGTTCTGGTCACCACCGTGTTGGGTTTTTGGAGTAACCATGTTTGGATGAGAGGGTGGAGAGCTATTATCAGCTAAAGCTTTGTTGGCAACCTGCTTTTAATACAACGCACAGACACAGATATCTGCTAGGTAACATACTAATAAAACACTAAAACTGAAGCACAAACTATTTGGTCTGTACTACACAGCAAGCCATATCTTTGTCAGATAACTGCATTAAAAAAAGGCACCAACAGCTCAACCACAGAGAAAGGTCCAGGTCAGTAGATCCAGTTAGCAGAGGTGAGGCCTAGCAGACAGCTACCTAAACATACCTCCTGGGACACCTGTCAATCAAAGTCATCACCCCCCTAACTCCAGCATCCAGATGGATAAGTTATAAAACCAATTCACCCACCCTGGTATTATGAAGGCTGTAACTTTGAAAATGTGTTTTTGTACCAGGGTTTAAATACGCTTCTTAATGCTATAACATGGGAGTCTGTGGACAGAGAGATAGTAGTGAGAAGTGTGTATCTTTTTGCTGTTTTTGCAGAGTCATAAACAGGAACTTGATAAGATAGAAAAGGCTTCAGAAGTCAAGACAAAAGCAGCGGGAGGCAACTGTGGAAAATGATTCTTCCACAGGTTTACCTACAGAAACATTTAAGACTTCTACTTCTTTAACATAGAGCTTATTGACTGAATGTTGACTCTGTCATCTCGACTCAAGCAGCCTCTAACAGTCAAGGCTGAACTTATCCAAAATCATAATTCAAATGAAAATCACCTCTAATAACCTCTTAACATTTACCAAATCACTCAGTGGTTGGTTAGAGTTGGGCTGCATTTTAACTGCATGCAACAAGTGTAAATTGAGCAACTAGAATATGTCACATTTTAAATCAAGTCTCTTACATGCATTTTGTCCTTGCCTTGTCTTTTATTTTACTACAATACAACAATAGATAGATTTTGGATAGTCAGGTTTGAAGAGATTTCATGTCACAGTGTAAACTTTACACAGCAGGAGGGACATTATTTTCTATAAAGCTCTCGATACCTTCCTGGTCTGCCTCTAGCATCCGATGTTTAAAAAAAATAAGGAAAAAGAAAGTGGTCAAGCCTAATAAGACAATCAGAAGTGTGCCACACTCTTACTTCACAGCAGTTAAAGCTGACAGTAATCGTTGTCTTACCAAAGAAAGGCTTCAAAAGCTCTCAAGGTTGACCCTTAAGTTTTGCACAGTATACTGTGCCACACCATCTCAGCTGCTGACCTATAAACTACTTTAATATGAACAATGATCAACAGGCGTGAAGAAGTTGGATCCAGCATGAATATGACCCTTATTGTGTAAACTACAAAGTGCACCACATCAGATCTCACCAACATTTAAATATTATGAAACCAGGGCTGAAACTCTGGATAGAAAAACAGTTTATTGTATGTAGAAAGGTCAGAACAAGCCGCGGATTTTTTCAGTTTTGAGCCAAGAGGTTTTTTTTTTTTTTTCCCCACCTCTCCTTCATCA
>VUQS01033750.1:0-11200 GCA_015108495.1 Heterochromis multidens
TTTATACTCATCAGGAACTCCTCTTGGTATTCCTATTGCATCTCTATAAGTTGGATAATTCTTTGTGAGATCAAAACTATCTAGTGTGGACCATTTGCGGTGACTACTTGTCTGCTGTATATCACGGTTATGACCTATAACTGTCACCGGCAGTCCCAATCTCACCATTGTACAGGTACCTGACCAGGTTTTTGGGAGGAAATTTAGCAGTCTCTTTCCTTTACTCTCAATCTCAATCTCAAATCTCAAAACAAATCCGCCCTTGATATCAGTAATCTTGAGGAATTGGAACATAATGTGACATTTATGGTGATGTTGCACCAGTAAGGCCCTACCTCTCCCATCTTTGTGACATTCTTCCAGGTCAGAGTTGTTTAATCACCCTCCTTGTAAAATGTCCCATCGGGTCTTCCCCTCTTTCATAGGATCCTAATACATGTATGCCTGTGTCACCTTCTCTTGGGTCTCTCAGAGTTAAAATCAGTGGAATACAGGTTCCTTGATGGCATGGATACCTACTGCATCCTTTCGTTATCGTTAATCTATTTTTAGTGACTCGTAACCCGCGGGATTATAATCCCAATCGTATGGGCCAGTGTTCGCAATCACATATCTCCAGTACCCACACCACTGGTCATATGTGAATCCCGTATTGTATGTCCTGCAGACATATTTCTCTGCCCAGTTATGTCCTACTTCATTACCTCCACATCTTATCATACTGCACAGATCAAACTGTATAGTCCCAGTTTTACCAACGTAAAACTGAACATTCAACGGTGTCTTAGAGCTCCTCAGGTAGCGCAACTGTCTCTCCTCTGACCGCCTCTGTTCCCAAATTGACAATGGCACAACCCCTATGAGCGCTACTACTATCATGCAGCCTAACATCCCCCGTTTCTTATCCATTTCAGTTACTTTTCTTCTCCTAGGGCTAGTTTTATGTCTCTCAAGGTCCCTGAAGGTAGGTCACAGGGTGCACAATGAGTCAAATGATGCCAAAAGGCTCCAGTTTTTCCTTTTACCTGGACTGCGTGAGTAGTGGCTTCTACCACCTCATACGGTCCACCTGGGCTCTGCCCACTTTTTTCTATGAACCTTAACTCGCACCTACCTTCACCATGGGAACCTCTTCTGGTTTCTCTTCTTCCCCTTTCTGCACCTATTTAGAGATTGCTCGGGTCAATTTGGTTAACGCTGTCATATATTCATCACAGTTAACCTGCCAGACATCCAGGGATGGAAGGTGCACTGCCTCTCTAGCAGGTCCAGGCATCGGTCGCCCTGTCAGCAGCTCATGTGGAGTCAAATGTGTCATACTGTGAGGCAGTGACCTCATTGACATTAGTGCCAGTGGTGGTGTGTCTACCCACAACATTTTTGTGTCATGACAAATTTTGGCTATTTTCCTCTTTAAAGTTTGATTAGCCCTTTCTACAATACCCTGCGATGCTGGGTGGTAAACTGCTCCAAATCGGTGAGTGATGCCAAGGGCTCTTTCTACCTCTGCCAGATGTTTGTTGTTGAAGTGTGATCCATTATCTGATCAAATGGATCTTG
This sequence comes from Heterochromis multidens, assembly GCA_015108495.1. Classification (NCBI taxonomy): domain Eukaryota; kingdom Metazoa; phylum Chordata; class Actinopteri; order Cichliformes; family Cichlidae; genus Heterochromis; species Heterochromis multidens. The sequence goes on from VUQS01033750.1 coordinate 1,561, forward strand.
GTACTCCATTTTGGTATCAGTTTGTTTGTCAGCCATTTTATCATTGTTAATTGCCTTTTTCTCGCCATTTTTGTAGCAACACACTACTTTCTGCAGTATAATACTGTTCAACTGATGCTTATGTTCCAACACTGCTTTTATGCAGACAGAGGGGGTTGTAAGTAATCCAGAAAAGTTGGAACACCTGTAGGAATTAGTAGCACCAGCTTTCAAGGCTTGATCAACCTCCATTGCTGCAGAACAGCTTTAAATTGTTAACCCATTTTGTGTTCCCTGAAAAAGGCCTTTCTGTATAATTCTGAAATGTTTTTTTTTCATTTCAAAATTATTTTTCAGTTTTGGGTAACCTTACCTTTTTTTTAACCTCTGGCAGTTCACCACTTACCACGTACCATTTCAAGCTATTCATTGGACTTGAACGGCTTGAATTGCAATAAATAACTGGAAAAATTGGGGTGTTCTAAAACTTTTGACCGGTAGTGTATATGATCACAAATTACAAAAAACATCTTGGATTCTGTGCCTCTCATCTCGTTGTCCAGACGATAAAACCATGATTTCCAAATGAAATGCAAAATTTACTTTGAACTGTCAGGGTCCAGGGCAGCCTGGGTGGGTTTCTTCCTTATTTCCAGCTCCACCTCCAGGTGGTTTTGGGCAGCTCCTTTGCTGCCTCTGTCTTTGTGTGGAGCTACTCTGGGCTCACTCTCTCCCACACCTACAAGCCATTATCCATCAGGAGGCTGCATACTTAAAGACCAGCTGGGGCTGTGATTCTCTCCAGATTGTACTATCTACCATGGTGGTAAATTGGTTCTGACCTGTGTTTTCCCTGGCTTGCTGTATTCTAACTCGTTTCCCTTCTCTCGTACAGAATCCAAGACCTGCACTCTGATTACTCACCTGAAGGACTCACCAGATCAACTTGTGGATTTTCCAGCTGACAGTCGGAATCCCTCCCTGCACTTGCCTCTGCCTTACTCTCACCTGTAGAACTCAGTGCCACAACTGCCTGCCCAGTCCCCGCCATGCCAGCCCTCCCTGTTCTGGAACCCAGCCTGCTCACAGACGTATTCCTTCTCTGTTGTTTTGCCCTGGATCGCAAGAAAGACAAGCCCATTCAGTCTCCATGAATACTGTGGCCCTTTAACTGTCCATCAACTCAAACTAACATTGTGTTTCCCTTTTTGCAGACTCTCCCAATTCCCCAATGTTATATCACTCTCTGGCCTGCTCAGTTCATCCCCACTAAAACTGCACTTTGTAAATAAACACATCTCACATATTGTTGTCTGAGTCTGCTTTTGGGATCCAGAAAAAGTGTAAACATGACAGAATAATCTGGCCCCTCACTGGACCCAGCAGACTCAGCAGCACTCTGTGCTGCCACCCTTCAGGGTACAACTGAGAGTAACATATCACATGTATGCTACACTGGTGCTCTGCACCAGTCTAACTTACTGTACTCCATTACTGTAAACTTCACCAAAACACTGCAAACTAACCAGTTCTGCCTAGCATTTTCATGAAACCTTTTAACACAAAATTAGTATAAGTAAATTTGTTTTGCGAGACATTTCACAATATGTAAAAAAAAAAACCCCAAAAACCCATTAGCACCACATCATGCATAGATCCAATATCTAATTTAAAAACTCACAATTAATTAAGCCATTACAAGGAATGAGAAAGGTGTGAATAGGCCATGAGATGTTAATGTTTTCTTATTACTGAGCAAGTATCTTTATGCCATCAGCTGGAAGCAATGCAAGGCATACATAAACCGTGCTAATTCAGTAATGTTATGTGGATCATTCTAGGCAGTTTTAACCCCTGGTAGTCTTTGGTTCAGGAGTGGCTTGATAAGTGGCTTGATATTAGCCCTTTATTGCAGAGTGTATCATATTTGATTTGAGTTTTTGTGACTTCTACATCATCAGTGTGATTTTTTTCAACTCGAAAAACCTAAATAAATTGCACAAAACATTTTTAAGCAATAAATTGCTAAAAAAAATATGATGCAAATTAAAAATCATTTATGAAAATTATTATTTTTTTGTTAAATTTGTCACAAGGATCAATAAACACACAATTTTCAAAAGAATTGGCAACTGGCATTTACTTCATAGTTCAGGCTTTAAAGGGTTAGGAATGCAATACTTGTAGCTCCTTTCTTGAAGACATATTTGTGTGTGATGTCTTTTGATGCACTGACACCAGCCTCAGTCCACTCCTTGTGAAACTCATCTCCCAAGGTCTAAAATCAACTTTTCTTGATATTCCCCTCCTTCCATTCTATGTGGCTTACCCTCCTTGTGGCGGTAGTCGATCATGATCATCTGGAGAACTGTCTAGTCAGAAGTCTTCCACATAATTGTGGTTGTGTGTACGGAACAAGACTGAGAGCTGCATGGTATTTGTAACAGTTTGAATAGTAATTTTTTTAAACTTGCAATGAAATGTTATAATAATTTGACGTTATGGATTTCAGATTTTCATAAGCCATAAGCTATAATCATCAAAATTAAACAAAAAAAGACTTGAAAATGTATGTGTAATGAATACATAACATATGAAAGTTTACTTTTTGAATTTAATTACAAAAAACAGAACTTTTTTCTTGAAATTCTGATATATCGAAATGCACTTGGTTGTTTGTAGCCCAGCTCTAATACAATATGAAATTTATAATATAAAATAATAATGTCTTTAATAATTTTAATTCAAGTTCAAGCACGGCAGCTGTCATAAAAGAGGTCCTGCTTCTCAAGATCTTTTTGAAGGCAAAGAACCTGCAATGACTGTGGCAAATCATTTACAATTAATAGACTGAATACTAGTTTGAAATGAGATATTTCAACAATACATGTTCAATAGTATTAATTTAATGAATACCCTCACATATCAAAAAGATTGCTGTTCTGAGCTAGACCTGTAACCAGGTGTAGCTCCATCATGATGATGGGACAATAATCAAATCAATTGTGTCTAGGTTTTAGCATTGTGTGAGACAAGGCTGGTCAAACATCTGGTCAAAGTGAAATTTACACATAGTATATTTCAATGCCAGCACCATATTTTTGGACCAAATACAGCAAATTCAGGGGAACAGAATTTCATTTTTACCAAATCATAAAAGTAAATGCTGTGTTTGGCCTGAGCTCTAAATTATCAGAGCATTTTTATAAAAAAAAAGAAAAAACAAACAAAAAAAATTGCAATTTATGTACAAAAGAACAATTCTTGTTTTTTTCCAAACCCCCTAGAACTTTCAGGCTGTGGGTGGGGGGAGGCAAATAAGTAATTTCTTGTACAACTTAAATATCTAATAATTGGTAAGATATAACAAAATAAGTATTTAAGATGACCTTTTAGGGGTTATAGAATCCATTAATAAAAAAAATAGTACAACAAACAGCATTATAACAAACACATCTAAATAATTTAAATAATTATAACAGAAGAACATTACGCTTAGACAAAGTTAATAATATAATATAAATCAAGAAATATGAGATAATAGAGTTTTAATTTAACAGAGTTACTTTATTTTTTTTAAATGCCAAGGGCTCAAAAATGACCAGCTTGGCAGTTCTACTGTTAAAGATTTCCTGTACTGACAATTTTTTTTTAGGACAACAGTTTCCCAGTAGCACAAGACAGTAGCATCATATTGGAGTCACTTTTCTCTTTTTACCTCGATTACTGGCACTTGAGAAAAATCTAGCTGCCCAAAACTCCATGTTCTGTTGCTGCAGTCTTTCACTGTGTCTATGTGCTGTTTGCTGTGGAGCATATAGTGCACCTTATCAGAGCCTTTTCACTAAAAACAGCTGCTGAAACAAAGTTTATGACAGCAAAGTATTAACTAGTGCAGTTTTAATATTTTTTTGTGTTGTTAGGTGCAGTAGGTTAATTTTTTGCTTCCCTGCAGGACAAAGTTATTGAGGAGGAAGCACATTTTTTTCGTTTCCTGTAGAAAAAAAAGTTGAAAAGTCCATTTAGACAAATAATGTTTCCTATCTGGGAAAATGGAGCAGCAAGGAACTTTATCACTTCGACCAAGAGCTTGTTGTAGATAGGGCCTATCTCAAGGGCTACGTTGCACCGACATGATGTGCAGTGCAGCTAAAGATAACAGACAATCAGCTTTGGGTCTATGGCAGCACTCCAGAAGACACATGAAGTCCAAGCCTAGTTTTTCCATTCGTAGATTTTTTTTCTAAATGAACTCATCAATTTTAAACAGCATGTTGAAATTATATGAAAGCTCAAATTCCTGTGAAGAAGCTGTCACCTCATTATCATTGCTATACCTTTGATTTAAAGCTATTAAAGATGCCTGACGCGCTGTAACAATGTGTTTCAATCTTCCCTGCTGTGAAGCAGGTGCTATTGTGTGACACAACAAACCTGTAAGACCATACAGACGTGTGTTCAGGAGTAAAGCTTACTGTATAGCTATCATAGAGCAATGATAATGTGGTTACTGCCAAATTTTATTTATTTCCATGCTGTGATACAGAATGGTTTGTGTACCTAAAATGACCATTGTGCAAAAAGAATTATGATTATTAATTATGATTTAAAGCTGCTTCTTCAATTTATAGTCAGAATAAGATAATATATTGCAAGTTTTAATGATGTCAATGAGCCACTTCTCACTGCAGTGTTCTGCTGGCAAACCTGGGATCCATCCATCCATCTATCCATCCATTTCCTTGAGTTTCCATTTCACACTCAAGCACTTAAGAACTTAAAATTTAGCTCAGCTGATAGACAGTTTTGTTAATGATCTGGCTGAAGGGGTTCAGGCCTATGCAGAACAGCAGTGGGGACAGAGCATCTACTTGGTAATCCCGCACTTACCATACCACTTGATGGTGACTTGTGCAATTATCTTGAAGTTAGCCTCTAATATTGTTTTCCACATCCCCACTGAATTCCTGATGAAGGCTCTTAGGGTCCTGTTGATCTTGTACAATTCTGTGCATTCCAGGATCCATGTTTGAGACACTCAGTCATAGGCTTTGTTGTAGTCAATCCAGGCAGTGCACAGGTTTGTCAGTCTGATCTTGCAGTCCCGAGCGACTGCTCTATCTACCAGCAGCTTGTGTTTCTGCCAATTCCTTTCTGGGTCCCACTCATGTATTGAGCCATATGCCTGTTCATCTTACCACTATGATGCCTGACAGGAGCTTCCATGTTGTGTTGAGGTAGGTTGAGGCAGCCTTCAGTGAGCCATTTTAGGTGCATCTCATCTATTAGCTGCTGGTTCATTTATGCTGCCAGGTGCTCGTGGAATTCAGTTAGCCTCTTTAGCCAGGAGGTGTCAATCACATCTCATCCCTTGTCCACTTATGCTGTAGAATTGTTCTGGTAGCCCACTTCTCATCAGTATGTCCTGGTCCCTCCACACCTGACGTGGACCTGGTTAATCCGGGTGAGTTCGGTATGACTTCAATTATTTGTCTCTTGCTCATGTACCAAGATAGGCTTTTGGGTAGCATGGATTGGGGGGCCTAGCCTGGGGACCCTTACTGGATGCATTGGGATTTGAACCCCCGACCTATTGTTGTTCCTACAGCTGCTATATACCACAGCAACCTCTGAGAGGAAGAGCCAATCAACATCACAAAGGCAGACATCCAACAACGGGTCTCCACAATGAAGACCTGAGCACCAGGACCTGACATGATTCATGCCTACTGGTTGAAGAAGCTAATGGCACTCAATGATCAGCTGGCAGAACAAATAAGGGGGCTGCTAACAGCAGGTACTCATCCAGACTGGCTAACACAGGGCAGAACAATCCTGATCATGACACTATGCAAGGCTAAAAGTACACTGATAACATTCATGAGGAACTCAATGGGACTGTGAAAGACAACACAGGAGGCCAACTTCAAGGCAATCACACAAGTTACCATTAAGTGCGGAATATACCAAGGTAATGCACTGTCCCTGTTGCTGTTCTGCATAGGCCTCAACCCTCTAAGTCAGCTCATCAATAAGAGTTAATATGGATATAGATTCAGGAGTGGAGTGGCCACCTCCTGTACATGGATGACATCAAGCTGTATGCTAGGAGTGAGCAAGACACCGACTCACTGATCCACCTCACTAAGATGTACAGCAAGGATATCGGGATGTAATTTGGACTGGATAAGTGTGGCCAAATGAGGGAAGGTGATCCAGATTGAAGGGGTAGCGCTACTAGAAGACAGAATAGTAGATATACAGGACAGCTGGGTATCCCATAGATCAACGGGAATGACAAAGATGCACGAAGGTCAGCGACAGCCGAATACCTGCAGAAGGTGTCTAACCTGCTGAGAAGCCAGATGAATGGTAGGAATGAGATATAAGCCATCAATACATACGCCCTACCAGTCATCAGATACCCAGCTGGAATAATAAGCTGGCCACCTGATGAATGGCAGGAATGAGATCCAAGCCATCAATACATACGCCCTACCAGTCATCAGATACCCAGCTGGAATAATAAGCTGGCCGCAGGAGGAAATAGATGCCACTGATGTCAAAACACGAAAACTCCTCACAATGCAACGGGGATCTCCACCTGAAGTCCAACACCCTGAGGCTCTATGAGCAGTGGAAAGAGGGAGGGCGAGGCTTAGTGAGTGTCAGAGCCACAATCATGAAATCTCAGAATTCTGCTTTCAGGCAACTCTTCTGTGGAACCAGCTCCCAGTTTGGATTTGGGAGACAGACACCTTCTCTACTTTTAAGATTAAAACTTTCCTTTTTGATAAAGCATATAGTTAGAGCTGGATCAGGTGACCCTGAGTCCTCCCTTAGTTACGTTACAATAGGTCTAGACTGCTGGGAGTTTCCCATGACGCATTGAGCGTTTCTCCTTCTCTTACCTCTTTTCATGAGTTATTATTAATCTCTGACTCTCTTCCACAGTGTGTTTGTGTCCTGTCTTCCTCCCCTCACCCCCAACTGGTTGCAGCAGATGGCTGCCCCTTGCTGAGCCTGGTTCTGCCAGAGGTTTCTTCCTGTTAAAGGGGAGTTTTTCCTTCCCACTGTTTCCAAGTGCTTGCTCATAGGGGGTTGTCTGATTGTTGGGGTTTTCTCTGTATTATTGTAGGGTCTTTACCTTACAATATAAATCACCTTGAGGTGACTGTTGTTGTGATTTGGTTGTGAATTGAATTGAATTGAATTGAACCGAACAATCCAGGATGAAACATGGAGCATCCACAAATTCATCAGAAAGATAGCCCCCCTACATGAGCTCCTCCAAGAATGCCTCAGGCAGTTGAAGACAGACGGTGATGGGGAACAGGAGGAGGAACTATCATGGACGACCAAGCCCCTGAATGCGATGTAAACCCTTGAGGTGGTATGTGTGTGTTCCTCAAGCTTTGCTCCTTCTTTAATTTCAAAGAAACAGAGGAGCTATATTGAGTTGTATTCATTTCCACCCACTCTGATTTCCCTTGCTTATCTGGACACCCATTGTTACTAGACTCTTTGTGACCTCTGGCTGTTTGAAATTCATCACTGTACAGCTGAGCTATTTACCACCACATAATATCACCACGTGTTTCACTTCAACAACTCCCCACCTCATTTAATGATTAAAACAAATAGTTTTAATCCTTGCCACTAAGTGGACTGCTTTAGCATGTTCCCAGTCCATCTGTTGGCAAATGATAATGTGGGTCATGAAAATGTGCTGTTTTCTATTTATAGGCTAGCTGCCTAATAATCTGCGCTTGACATTTCTCTCAAGTATGATCATTTTACTGATCAAAAAGAACACAGAGCCAAAAAGAGAAATTAAAAAGAACACAGCTTATTTTTGTAAACTTCACTACCAAAAAAGGACTTGTTTAATGGTTCAGTGCTTTTAAATAAAAAAATATAACTAAATAAAAATAAAGGTATTATCCTGTGTGTATCATGTATCATACCAGATATTGTTGTTCATCCATCTCTGTTAGAACACCATGAGATCAGTGATCTCTGCCAGCTGGACAACAACTGATGTTGAGATCTTAATGTTGAACAAGTTTTGCCTGTCATAATGGTTATGTTTCTGATGTTAATTCAATTCAATTCAATATTATTTATATAGCGTCAAATCACAACAACAGTCGCCTCAAGGAGTTAATGAATGGTATATTATGATTATGGAAAGGTGACAGTTTGGGTTAAAACATGGTTAAATTTACGTCTTGGAGGAACACTTTTTTGTTTTGTAAAGCCTTTTTAATATCTGGTTCCATTACATATTTAAGACTTATATGTCTTATCAAATTGTGCCATTTTGTCAAGGTGTCCTTCAGCGTCAGTGCTATGAGACTGGTTTTTGTTATCAACTTATCAAATATGGAGGCTTTGTCAGGAACAATTGCCATAAAATTTTAACACATGCAAATCCATAAGTCAAAATGCATTTCCCCAAAATGGTTGCCTTTCTAAGTCAGTGTGCAAATTAGTGTACATTACTTTTTTCAGAAAATTCTGATTCCGCCTTTTCAGTAATAGACACACTATAGTAGTATAGAAGTTGCTTATACCGCTATATTCTCTTTATATATTTTCAAAGTATTTCCAAATATTTGCTGATATTTTTTATCTTTTTTAATTTTTCACGTTTGGTTGTTGTAATTAAAAATTACATAAACTGTGTAAATCTTTTGTTGTTATAAAATTTAAGGTATCAATTAGATACATACGTTTATCACCTAAAGCTTCTCTAACAGTCTTGAAGGAGTTCCTACATTATAGTGAGCACTTGCTCATTCTGTGGTCAAACTAATCCCAAACCATCTTAGTTTAGGTCAGGTGATTCTGTAGGCCAGGTCATCTAATGGGGCTTTTTGGTCAAACAGCCCTTACAGGGCTAACCCTGGAAGTATGAAAAACTAATAATCGTCTCATTAAGCTGAAATCAAATTAGAAATGGAAATGGACTGGTATTTATATAGCACTTTTCTAGTCTTACTACAAGCCACATTTAACTATACTTTCATACAGTATTTTAACCTATATACTGTACTTCAAGCATTTTATGCCTCATGTCCATGGTCAATCTAGAATAACAAATTAACCTAACATGCATTTCTGGACTGTGGGAAGAAGCTCGAGTTTGTTGTGTGGAGTTTTAATTAAAAACCTCTAGATAAACACTTATTTCATAGTGTAATCTTCACGTGTTTTATCTAAAGCTCTCTCTGCTGAATCACCTGCTAATTATATTCACAGTATTTATTCATTTTGCCTTTAGTGATTCACTAGCTTAGCTTAGCTCACATCGTAGCTGAGTCACTAGCAGCATGGCTTCTTCACCTGCACTTTCCTGCTCAGTGTGTAAGATGTTTAGTTACACCTCGGCCTCCTTTAGTAATAATGATACTTGTATTAAATGTAGCTTGTTTGCAGCTCTGGAGGCCAGGCTCAGTGAATTGGAGACCCGCACCTTAAAAAATCCCGTAGCTAGCCAGGCCCCTGTAGTCGGTGCGGGCCAAGCTAGCTTAGCCACCGTTAGCTATATATCCCAGCAGATTGTCCCGAGCAGCAGGAAAACAGGCCGGCTGGGTGACGGTGAGGAGGAAGCGTAGTCGTAAACAGAAGCCACCGGTACACCACCAACCCATTCACG
>VUQS01033751.1:0-35545 GCA_015108495.1 Heterochromis multidens
GTACTTGACAAAAAAAATCAATAAAAATACAACAAAAATAAAGTAAAGTTTGAGTAAAGATCAGAGCTACCAGACTTTGCTGCTACCAGTTGAAGCGCATGATGTCACATCGCCTGATGTTGACAACCAATCACCCGTTATGTCCACCTCCCGTTGTTCTCCCTCTCTCTAACTTTTCATGTCCTTTAACTAGGCAAAAGTTCATCTGTCAAAATCACTGCATTACACTTGTTACATTTTTCACCCAGTTATATGCTGTCTCACTACTTATACACAGTCATCAATAGCTCTATCACATATGAATCTTCATTTCAACATGATTTCCATTAGCTCAGATCATACATGAATATACTTTTCAACATGATTTCATCAACTCAATCACATAGGAATACTTTGTCTTTATTACTCTGTGTTTATCAATATATTACTTCTTTTATAAATCATACATGATGTCAGAAATTCTCACATCTGTTGTTTCTTTCATACACACACACCCTCAAAGCCTTTCTCCCTGCTTCACTCACTCAGTACTGGGACATGGGCCAAGTTTACATTCCGGAATCCATACACACATACTTTGAGTGAGAAGTCACACACACACACACACACACACACACACACACACACACACACACACACACAGAGAGTGGATCTGGGCCAAAAGGTTTACACATTAGAATCATTTCACATTATGGTAAATGGACTGATTCTTATATAGCGCTTTTCTACTCTCCCGGAGCACTCAAAGCGCTTTCTACAACATGTCTTCATTCACCCATCCACACTCATTCATACAAGCACTTATTTCTATGCTTAAGTGCTCACTGTCCGCCATTCACACACATTCATACTCCGATGGATGCATCGGAGAGCAACTTGGGGTTAGTATCTTGTCCAAGGATATTTGGCATGCAGACTGGAGCAGCCAGGGATCGAACCACCAACCTTCCAATTAGTAAGTGACCTGCTCTACCTCCTGAGCTACAGCCACCCCAAATGGTTATATTTTCTTACTCATATTGATTAGATTCATTCTAGATTAGATTTAAGCAAGATTAATTATTAGTACAATCACATACAGATAAACTCTGTTATAGCACTTTGTATCACTTTAATCATAAAAGGCGGGATGTTAAGTCCTTTTACCCCCCTCTCTTGGGGGGAGATGAGCCGGAGGGACCCCAGTTTCTCTCAACACAGTGTTTGATTGAAATTTGATGCATGGCAGAGCATGTTGAGTAAGGTGATGTTAACATCTCCGACTCTTTCAGGGCGGCCGGCTGATTGCAGGATGGAACGACGAGCCGTTCAGAGGTCAATTGCACATCCAGCTGAGGGGGAACCACCGCACTCCAGAGTGGCCTCTGCCAAACGGACCCAACCAGGGATCCAAAGTCCTGGGTATGAAAACTGCTACAGACTCGTGTACTCATCTAAACGTATTTTCTACCGTAATAAAAATTGCCATGCAACATTTTAGTGTGTGTACTGCAAATATAGCTCCACATGGAGAGATTAATGACATTTATAAAATCCTAAAAATGCAATAAGAAAAAGGCTGTAGTTATGTAACAAATGTCACAACAGCTAACATAACTGAAGCAGCAGGAAGTGATTTATGGATTTTACTGCATGACTTAAAATTTGTGAAACATCCTCAAACCAGTTTTCAGATTTGTCACTGCCGAGAGGTTTGCTGGATGAGGACCTGGTGAACAATAGTGTAGAAACTGTTAAAAAAAACATTTTCTGACATAGTTTTGAGAGATCCCAAAAAGTTGAATCTGTTCATCTGGACGTAGCGTTTTTTAGTGGGAGAAACGTTTCGTCACCTCCTGGTAACTTCTTCAGTCTCAGCTGACTGCAGGCTTCCCCAACCTTATAAACAGTACATTGCATAATGTACGGTTTGTCTGTGAATGGTACTCATGGCCATTGATCAATGGTCATGACAATTTGCATACTATTGATCATGAAACTGACCAAATGGCCCATTGTTAGTCAGTGGTGCTGGTTTCGGTCATTATGCAATGTACTGTTTATAAGGTTGGGGAAGCCTGCAGTCAGCTGAGACTGAAGAAGTCACCAGGAGGCGACGAAACGTTTCTCCCACTAAAAAACGCTACGTCCAGATGAACAGATTCAACTTTTTGGGATTCTTTTACCTGGATTATTGAGCATGCATCAAGAGAGTTTTGAGAGATGTTTGCAGACAGTGAAGTTAAGATTTAAAGCACTGAAAATACAGAAAGTCTGGTTGTTCTTGCTTGGCTGTTTTTGTGTGCAGCCGGAATTCTCGATCTACAACTTTGGCCGGCTTTTCGTATGCTGTGTAACATTTCATAATAAATATGTTATATAATAGATATGTTTATTAGATAATGAACTTTTCACATATTAAGACATTTAATTTAAATAAAAGAGTTAATTTAAGATCAGAAATGTATAATCTACCATGCAAGAAATATTTTTGCTTGTGCAACAGGTGTGTTTGGCACACTGGAGCTCTATGGACTGCCTCACAATGTTTATCACACCAAACTCGCCGCTACTGCTAACGCTGGATCTAACACTCTGACCCTGTCGCAATCTGTTGACTGGCAGGTCTGTATAGTTTCATCTAAGTTTTTTATTCTGTATATTACATTCATATGTAAGGGTTTTGAAAGCAGATTTTATAACATTAAACTAAAATCCTGAATTTCTATATCTTCAGTTACAAAATCAATTCCAATCAATTCTCCTTGTACCAGATTATCCAGCGTCATTGCTACAGTTACATCTCATTTGAAATGCTCACTTTTTTACATGCCTGCTCCTGTGTTTGTTGTGTGCTTAGGTTGGAGATGAGATTGTGATCTCCACCAGCAGCTACAGCACATGGGAGACAGAAAAATGTCAGATCGCTGCCGTGTCAGCAGACGGCCGCGTCCTGACCCTGAACCAGCCTTTGACTCACACTCACATCGGTCAGTTCTGTCTCTTAGAGACACAGCTCAGGACTTTAAATCTTTTAAATTATGTTAATAATATGTTTCTTCTGTCCTCAGGTGGGACTCACTCGGTGTCAGGTATATCTTTCTCCTACACTCTGGCAGCTGATGTTGGTCTCCTGACCAGAAACATCAAGATCATCGGTCAGGAGTATCCAACTATGATGCAAGACTCATTCGGAGCAAGACTGCTCGTCGGCACTTACTCCTGGGAAGGAATAAACTATAAAGGTAAAATACCTTCTTTTTTTCACTGTGTGGGTTTAAAGAGATTTATTGCATTTATTGGAGGCCTGTCACAGTATCAGATGAACCTACTCTTGTTGTGTCCAAAGGAATTTACAGTAACAATAATAATTATACTATTTCAGTCAGGATATAGAGACAGGGTATAGTTAGTTTGAGTTAGCTGAGCTCATCACTCCCTACGGTGTGATTAAACTGCAGAGTGATAGCCCTCAAGCCTAGAGATGGATGCTGGGGTGGAGAAGGGGTTAAAAAAGCAGTCAGTGATGCAGAGCAGTAGTAACACTGACAGAGTGAGAGATGGGAAATTTTTCAGTATAAATACACTTTAAGCCAAATCTGAAGAGTATATTGGAGAGTGTGGTATGTTACCTGTGGATGACGAGGTGCTTATACTGGGAAATGTTGACCGCTGTATTAACAGATAATGAGGAGACAAACTAAACAGGGACATTAATAAACAGACATTGCATAATATGCAGTCTATAGGATCAGTGGAAACAGTCCCAACCATGAAGGGAACTATTTTTATATGGCATATAAGATGGTAGCTTCCCACAAATGATCTTAGTAGATGAATAGGTATCAGTGATGAGGATGACTCTCAGACACTCCTTCATCATAATTTGCCATTTTGTTCTAAAGGCAAAGCTCAGATCAGGAACGTGGAGTTCTATCACTCTGGCCAGGAAGGCTGGACTGACTACACTGACCCACGCTACTCTGTGGCCTTTATCAACCTGGGAGAGGTAAGACACACACACACACACACCATATATGTTCATTCATAAGTGTGATGACAGACATGTTTCAAAGACAAATAAAGCAAATGTAGCTCTTAGAAAGGTAAGAGTATCAGGTTTTTCCATCAGAGCATTAAATTTTGTGCAGAAATTACTAAATAAAGCAGGAACAGGTTGAAATCATTTTCTTCCTCAGCATCTGCCTGACCATAGAGAAGGAATACCAACTGCAAATGTCTTTTTTTATATCTTGCAACATGAGTTTATTTAAACTGTCTGGTGTTTTTGTTGTTTAATAAGAAGAAAGTATCTGTTAAATCTGGTGAAAGGTTTCAGAAGAAGAGTCATACATTCAGGGCTGTACTTTCCATGACGGCTTCTCTCCGGCCATCGGCGTTTTTGGAACAGACGGCCTGAACGTTGATGATAACATCGTACACCACACTGTCGGAGAAGGTAAACGCTGTGCAGTCCATCGCCAAGTGTAGTGTAAAGCTCAGTATTTTTGTGTCTCGTGCAGTCAAAATGCTTATGTTTAAAATCTTGTTCTTCTGTGTTTGTGTCTGTGTTTGCAGGCATCAGAATTTGGGGTAATAGGGTGACACTGAGGAGGAACCTGGTGATGATGACACTGTGGCCTGGATCATACCAGGACAGAGAGGAGCACTTCAACTTTGACTGGAATGCCGCCATTGAGGTTTGTTTTCTAAACATACACAATCAACCACGTAAATGTAAGTAATGTATGTCTATAATAATGATCTTGACTGTTTGTTTGTTTTTTTTCTTTTAAACATATATTAGGTTAACGAGGGGACAAACGTCGTGCTGCAGCACAATATCGTGGCGGGTTACGAGAGAGTGGCATATCGCATCGATGGTGAACCGTGCCCAGGTAACATAGACAGTTTTATTCAAAAGTGACATGCTATGTCTCCAATGCTGGTCTGAATTGTTGTCTCTTTCAGATCACTAAATGACAGAACAAACATTTCTTTCCCATCACTTCTGCTTGTGCAGGTTATGTGAATGATAATGAGGCGTGGCTTCATAACGAGGCGCACGGTGGTCTGTTCGGAGTCTATCTGAACAATGACGGTTTGCCTGGTTGCACCAACATCCAGGATTTCTTTGTCTGGAGGAGCTTTGACTACGGCATCTACTTCCAGGTATTAAAAACTTAAACTCTCATTCCTATACTTGAGTTATTAGCCTGAGTCACCTGACAAACAGTGCAAGTAACCTGAGGTCAACTGATGTCAAGAAAGGGAAAAGAAAAAATATGGGCATTTAATGAGAATTTAATCAGAACATACACTTTGGGTCACACAGATACATGTTGTTATATTTTATTGTATCAAGTAGACTTTTGGCAGATTTTCACAATTTTCAGGTTACCTTTCCAGAAAACAGTTTTAGCATAGGAAGTATAACAGCTGACCAAAGCCTGCCTGGTTCTTGGTTTATTATTTGCATTTGACTTTCACGTCTTTTGAATCTTTTTAGTTCCAGTTTCTGTTCTAGAGTTTAATTGTTTCTCAGGGTTTGAAATCTTTTACTCTATCCACACTTTCTTTTAAAGATGACTCATACTTGATATTTTTGTCTTATTTTGTTTAAATAATATTTAGCAAACTTGGGTGTTAATATGTGTTCGCTTCAGAAAGGCGTCATGCTTTGTGAGAAAATAAAGAAAGCTGCTTAATCTAGATAAGACACGAGAAATGACACCAGCTCCTCTTCCTCTGCCCGTCACAGACCATCACGAATGTCATGGTTTCCAACGTGACGCTGGTGGACAACGGCATGGGAATCATGCCTATGGTTTACGGGCCTCCTTCTGTCACTCATGCATTCGCCAATAAAACAGTGCTAATTCAGGTGAGATGGTTTGTTTTGATTCACTGATTGTAGTTGTTCAGTGGGATCTCTTTGCTGAAAGATTTACCCCACATCCCTCTTCCCCCAGAATTCCTTGATTGTTGGCAGCAGCCCAAGCTTCAACTGTTCAGACACTTTGTCCAACATCGACTTTAATTTGGCCATCACTTCAGACAGTCGGGCTCCCAGACCTATCAAAGGTAGAGTACAGCCTCCATGAACCTGACAAAACACAAATATTTCACTCAGTGGTTTGAAGTAGATTTGTTTAGGTGATTTAATTTAGAAATACAGAGACTGAATATTTTTGGACATGCTTTAATAGGATAAGTTAAACTGAAACTCTAAGAGATTTTAAATATATATATTTTTTGGGGGGTATTTTGCCTTTATTTTGATAGTGCAGCAGTGAAGAGTGGACGGGAGAGAGAGTAGGGAAACACATGCAGCAAAGGACCGTGGGTCAGACTCGAGCCTTTGCATTTCAGCCGTATGACATATGGTCGCCTGCTCAACCAGTGAGCTAAACTAGTGCCCTTAATATAGAGATTTTTGTCAATACTGAAACTTTTTAGAATAAAAAAGTAAAATCTGGAAAACTTGACTAAAATCTTCTGAAAGTAAGGTTCTTATTTAACAATGTTGAGGATTTATTTCAACCATCCATCATTGAAAAAAGCTGATTTTTTTTTTTTATATATATATATGAAATTGGAAAAGCTAATAAACCTCTTTAACTGATGCTTCTGTTTTCATTGTGTACAGGTGGCAGATCTGGAATCTGCTGGCCAACGTTCCAGTCTGGCCACAACGGTGCTCCAACTATGGCTCATCATCTCAACAATGCCTACAACTCCATTAAAGGGCTGATGACAGTCAGAGGTTGGTTCAGATATTTGGGAGATTTGGGAAGTGACTTTTTTAAATGATGGTTGTGAACCTATTCCCAGCAAACATCTTGCTAACTCCTGATCGCGCTGGCTTCCTTTCTAGACATGACATTCGTCAACTTCAGAAACGTCTGCTCCTCTGAGGCAAACATCATGTTCATCACCAACCCACTAAATGAAGATCTGCAGCATCCTGTGCAGGTTTCAGGCATACAGATGATTGACAGCACAGAGGAGGCCAAAGTGTTTATTCACAGGCCTGATTTGGGGTAAGTCACTCCATACTAACAGATATCAGGTGTGCTAAAGCTGTGAATACAAATCTATTTATATCAGACACCAAGAAAAGAAAGGAAATACCTTTATTGACATCAAAAGAAAGATGTCTTCAAAGCTGTAAAAGGTGTTTTTCACATGCTGTAGGGCATGGCATCTTTTGACAAAAAGCCAGTGGGATTTTTCCAAAGGCTATTGCAGAAAATAACCTCTGCAGAAATGAACATTTTATTCAACAAGATAAACTTTATGATTTTCAAAGTGTAGAAGTGCTAATGCTAAACTTTAAAAAAAAAAAAACTACACCCCAGTCAGATGACTATAACATCACTACCAAGAACCACCACTGTTTTTGACATGATGATGTTGAATTTCCTCAACAACTTGTGAGAAAACACCTTCTCCAGGAAACACAAAAGCTTTGAAATTCTCATTCTGGGTATTTACTAATGTATTTCATGGAGTAGAACAAAAGGTCAAAATGTTGAAGTTCACTATTCCAGAAAAAAAAAGTGCTGTTTTTGTTCAAGCTTTTGATCAAATAAAATCTAATGTTTCTGTGTCTCAGTAAAGTGAACCCTGCTGACTGTGTGGACATGGACTGTGATGCAAAGAAGAAGAGCTTGTTGAATGACTTGGATGGGTCGTTCCTAGGTGCAGTAGGCGCTGTGGTGCCGCAGTCCGAGTATGAGTGGGGAGGAGATCCCAGGAGGGGGCTGGGCGACTACCGTATCCCCAAAGTCATGCTGACTGCCCTCAATGGCAGCCGAATCCCTGTGAACCAGATCGCTCCACACAAAGGTAATTAGAGCAGTGGAGTGACATTGATTTATTGCTTAATGGGTCATTTTATTGTTTTGCAGTGGTCATGGGTTTTACTGTAAAATATTAGAGAAAATTGTTACAGTTAGTTAAATTTCTGTGTGTAGGTGTGATCAGGAAAACATGCACCTACATGACTTCCTGGGAGAGCTACAAGTGCTTCGGGCTGAACTACAGGATGTTGGTGATTGAAAGTCTTGATGCTGACACGGAGACCAGACGTCTGTCCCCCGTCGCTGTGCTCGGAGATGGCTACGTGGATCTGATCAACGGTAGGATGAGGAAGATTTTGTTATGACTTGATCAAGATCTGGGGGGGAATCTGTTCAAAAACACAGAAGAGTGAATTTAAAACTAAGTTTTATCTGTTTGTGTCCAGGTCCTCAGGATCACGGTTGGTGTTCTGGCTACACCTGCCAGAAGAGACTTTCTCTCTTTCATAGCATCATAGCCACCGGTCACTCCTTTGACATTTACTTCACGAGCGTCAGTCCACAGAAACTTCGCTTCATGATGCTCAACTCCAATTCATCTGAGGTCAGCCCACATGTCAGAAAATACTGCTCTGTATTAAAATTATGGTGATGTTTTTAAGGAGTACAATTTTTAAAGGGCACTCCTGAGATAAAGCATAAAAAATCACCACAACCACAAAACAGACGTCTAAATCTTCAGTTCAAGTTAAGTTCAGTCACTTTTTCCATTTTTAATTAATTGTCTTTTTGTTGTTAAATTTGTGCAGAGCATCATGGTGTCAGTGTTTTACTCCAACCCTCAGCGTCTGGATGTGTATGTCAACAATGAGCTGGTTGCTCCTACTAATGCTGACTGGAACGCTGATAACACTGACTACATCTTGAAGAAACCAATCTCAGCAGGTACTAAATGTTTACATACGGGACACACAGCAAGAAGGAGATCACAACATAAGAGATCAGAACAGGAGGGTTTAAATACACAGGAGGCAAAAGGGCAGAGTGGGCACACCTGGGGAACACAGCTGAATTAAATCAGGGAAAACAAGACAGGGCAAGCAAAACTAAACACAAAGCACAAGAGATTAAATTAAACTGGACGTAACAAACACTGATACAGTGACACTAAAATACAAACTTAACACAGAAGGGAAGGCTAAGAAAAAAATATCAAAACCTGTACAAACTAATCCTTAAGCAAAATACTAACTGAAACCAATTTAATGAAACCAAAAACCCAGACTAAAGACAAAGGTCAAAATAAACTAAGAACCCAAAGGAGCATTAAATAATAAAGAATCCAAAAGTCCAAAACTGAAAAACTCAGAGTCCAAAACCCAAAGCGTTGGGTCAAAAACCCAGGATCATGACAGTAACCCATCCTAGAACCCAAGTACTGATAAAAACCCAAGGTCTGTGAGAATTAGGGCAACAAAAACAAGCAGGTTGGAACTTAGTGTCTAAAAACTATAATCCTGTTATGCTGATTCAGGTTTTTCTTGTATTCATTGCATGTATAAGCATCGAGTGTAAATATATGAGTAAATATTACATTTTGTGTAACCATTTAAAAGAACCATTTGATGTTTTTTAAGGTTTAATTATCTGTCCTTTTGCTGAGAGTCTGATAAGAAATCATTGCTGCTGCAGTGATTTCTCTTTTTTTTTTGTTTTGTGGCAGCAAATGGAAAATAGAAGTGCTGTGAATTTTAACAGTAATGGATAACTAAATAACTTTACTCCCTACAGCAAAGACGTAAACTGAGTATTCTAGTTTTTTTGTAACGTGTTTTCCCTAACAATGTCCAGTTGAGAGGAAAGAAAGGCAAATCAACTTTATAAACTGGCTCGAAAACAGCTGAAAATCTCTTCCAGAATCTGCGTTTACATTTCAATTGAACAGCTCAGCCATTTTTTACAAAAGTTGCCACATACCTGTTTATTTTTGTTTTGTTAAATGTGGTTTTCCAATCTTAAATTAAGTAAGATTTTTAGAATATTTTGTTTTTTTGACAACTTTAAAAACGTTTTTGAAGCTTTACTTTTTTAGACCATTAGACCTGACCTTATCTGAATTCTTCATTTCACCTCTTGTGCAAAATACAAGGACTTTGCAGCATAATTTAACACATTAAAATTGGCCAATAATCAACAGAAATAATAGCCAAAGCAACAGGAAATGTTACAAGAACCTTTCTTTGTCATGTATGAATCATATCTGAGGATGAACTGAGGATCTAAGATGTCAGATTTTCTTTCTTTCATCAATTCAGGTCAGTATGTCCCTCAGCTGAACGCCACTGTGGGCACCAACTACTTTGACCAGGACTACAAGATGCTGAAAGTTGTGCTGAGAGGCTCTCAACCAGTGGAGATCCGTACTGCCCCAGTTCTCATCATCGCCTTCGGGTTTCCCGCCATGACTGAGGACCAGTTCTTTGGCGATAGCCTGGTCCAGAACCTTGCTGCATTCCTCAGAGTTCCTCCCAACATGATCCGCATCTCCAAGATCATCAGGGAGGCTGGAGGCGCGCGTCGCAGGAAGAGATCCACGGGCCTGACGGTGGAGGTGGAGATCAAGAAACCTCCTGTCCAGCAAACAACGAACAGTACCAATGGTAAGGAAGAAGAAAAAGTGTGATTTTATTGCCTATTAGGATCCAATCTGTCCAACTTATAATCATCTTTGCTCCCTGTGTATTCTCAGATGACAAGGATTTTACACTGCTGAAGAACATCGCTGATGAACTGGGTCAGGCAGCAGTTACTGGAAACCTCAGTCAGTCCATCGGTTTTAATGTCTCCTCCATCGGCATGGTCCCACCTCCTCCTCCATCCTCAGACCCCAGCTGGAATGAGGTGAAGCAGAATAACATCTGTTCTGTGGACACTATAACAGCTGTTTTAATTTTAAGATGATAAAAATAAGCGTGTGACTGAATTTCTCAGTTTTACACAACGATTTCCTGCTTTAAACTTCAGGCGACTGAGGAAGTGACGAGAGATGAACCTAGAGTGAATTACGTGTCCAGCGTGGACCACCTGCTGCTGATTGAGGAGCCGATAGCCGGGGAGTTTGTGGGTCTTCTTTACCAGCAGCCCAGTCTGATGGCTGTGGATGCAGAGGTGAGGCTCCAGATGTTTTACTGCATAGCTGGTGTTAAAGCTGATGTTTTGGAAAGGACATAAGAGCAGCTTTAGGTGTTATATTATTCTTTTACACAACATATAAAAAATTTTGGTTTTAGAGGTTGTTTGCACAGTTTTGGGAGGTAATTTTTGTATTATTAGATGAACTTTCACCTCAACCAGTCCATCCCCCATTAACTTTATTTAATTCATTACATTACAGAGTCTTTTTATTTTTTGTTGATCCAGTATCTATAGTGCATATTTCTCACTCCTTGCCTGAACTGGGGTTGGACTAAATTCATGTTTATGCCTGTTTTAGTAAGACTGAGTAACGGCCGTTTGTGCTTCTTTATTTAGTGCTGTATAGGAATAGGAACTGCATGTTTTTTATTTATCAGTATGACTCGTCTGGCATTCTAGAAATTAAGAGTCATCTAACCTTTAAACTCAGATTAACTCCAGTGAAAATACAAATAAATCAAAAGCAGATTTTCTCAAAGCTATTATGATTTTTTTTGCCTTTCCTTAATCTGATATAAATATCGTTGTCTAGACTCAGCTATCATTCACACAAAAGTGTGTTTCACAGTAAATGTGGAGTGGATTAGAATTGATTGTATTTACAAGAGTAAACATAAAGAAAAGGAAGAGTAACGCACATGACTGAGTTTGTGACATTTGGAGTGTGGAAATCAATTATTTTACCTGGGACAGAGCAGTGGATCTGATAATCTAGACCTTCTTTAATAGCAAGCACTATTTAATGATTAAAAACTGCAGTTCAGTTTTTAATTCTCCTAGTTTTGACTCTGTACCTCCCAAAGCCTTGATTACACCTTCCATATCTGCAAGTCCACTAGGGTCTGCTTGGGTCTGAGTGACGTAAATTTCGTCATCAGACAATGAGCACAACGGTCCATGTGGATGTCCACGTGCCTGCTTGTGTTTTTATGACCACACTGACTTCTTCGGGGGGGTTTTACATTACAGTGCACTAACTACACATGCTCACTGGGTGATGGATTTCCAGCTGACTTCAAATAAGTATAACAGGAATGACTACTCAGCCATTGGGTCTCCAGATATTTGTGTCCATGACCACAACAAAGTATAATCAAGGCTTAAGTCTGTTTTCTATATTTGTCCCTTGTGTGTGTGTACTCTGTTACACCTTTATTAGTTGCTTCCTTCCTTTTTCCTGTCTTCTGACTGACTGTAATGATCTATAAACCTGATTTGTTCTTCCAATTCTTATAAACTTGCTCAGAGTTTTTGCTGTCCATTCACACTGACGTGTGTTACTGCCTGCAGGGAAACTGTGTCTCTGTGGGAGTGACGACTCTCATGGTTACAGCCAGCCTGAAGGACTCCAATGGAAACAGTGTTGGTGGACTTGAAGGAAACACCACCATCCTGTTCAGAACCTGCTGGGCCAACTTCACTGATCTGTCCATTCTTAACAGCGGTGCGTCTACACATCCTCACCTGAACCAAAACAATATTTGATAACTTGTAAATTAAAAACTTGCAGATTAAAAACTGCTGGAGTTGACCAAAGTGCTGTATTCATCATAGGAGCACAAAAAAAAAAAAAAGAAACCCAAATGTACATAAAATAAATATCAAGCGTTATTTATGAAAAGACGAACCGACCTAAAGGTTGCTCAGTTTACGATTCGATCAGATGTACACATAGTATCAACACCTTTATAATTAACTCCTCTTCTTCCTGCAGGTGAGAACCTGACAATGGTCTTCACTTTGAAGGAGTGGGGCACCACATCAAGAGCCTTCTCCATTAAGAACACTCCCACCACTCAGACCCCAACGACCAGCAGCAACATTACAGAGCCGACACCTACCACAACCACCAGTCAGGTCACCGATGACAGCATCTTCAGCTCCAGCTCTGCTGCTTCTGCTGGTGCTCTGTGCCTGGCCAGCGTTATCTACACCGTGGCCTGCTGCTCAGATGCCGTCCCCATATATTAGAAGAGCTCAACGTGCTTTATGAAGGACAACTTAAAGTCACTTTAACATGAATGAGTAAAACAAACCTATTTGTTAAACGTTTTATGTACATGGTGGATTTTTCCATTGCTTTTAGCCTGCTGATCAGTGTCCACATATGTTAGAATTAAGAGGTCTTCTCAGGTAAAAGGGGGTTTATGAAGGATACTGCAGCCTATAGTCACTTTTACTGTTTTGCCAAGTAAAGCTAAAGCTTTTCTTGAATGGTGCACTTGATGTTATTTTATTTTGGTTTGGGGTTCTTTCATTGTATTGTTTGTAAGGTTTAATACAAGTGTGAGGTCCAAATGACTCCCTCTACTTTTAAAAAGTGTAATAGTGAAATTGAAACTGCAACAAGCTGAAGGAAAACATGAAATTTTGCAACAGTTTTGTGCATGTTAATGATTGTTTGAAACTAAATTCTCCTTTCAATAAATTCTGTTTTTTATGATTAAACAAATCTTTATTGCATCAGTGTGTCCTGATTTTTTTTTTTCTCACATATATTTATTTTGCTTTATAAAACAAAGCTCAGCATAAAACTGGTCTGCCCTGGCAGCATGAATAATAATAATAATGGTGACAGATACACTACCACAGCACATTGCATAGGGTCTTTCCACTCCAGAGAGAAAAACAAATACCAAAACACAATAATGAAAACCCAGATTGCAGTGCCATAGGCAACATACAGAAAGGAGGTCTATATCTAGTCAAGGAGAATGCAGGTGTTCAAGCCACTGTGGTTTGGAAAAAAAGGTGTATGGAGTCCAAATTTGCATGAACAAGAGCTTTTCCAGGACGTTTTAAATCTGGTGATACAGGTTTTACCTTTGGGAAGTCAAAAGATTATATCTAGAAATAGATACCAAACAAAATCACATGAAAATTGGTTGAAAATTTGGTGATTTATAATGATTTTAATTGCCTCAATAATCATGCACCATACTAAAGCACAAGATTTAACAGTGAGCTAATGGAGCTAAGAAATTGCAGCCTGGATACAACGTAAACAGACTATGTGGACAAAAGAGTTGAGCCACACCTCTGATTTTTGAATTCAGGTGTTTTCAGCCCCATTGCCACAGGTGTATAAAATCAAGCACCTAGCCATGCATTCTGCCCTTACAGACATTTGTGCCACAGTTGCAATAAGTCAGTTTGTAAAATTTCTTCTCTCCTAGATATTCCACAATCAACTGTAAGCGGTATTATTGCAAAGTGAAACCAACTCAGCCTTGAAGTGGCAGACCATGTGAGGTTGCTGAGTGCTGAGGCGCATAGTGTGGAAAAGTATCCCTCTGCTGACTCAATAACTGCAGAGCTCCAGACCTCCTCTGGCTTTAATATCAGCACAAAAACTGTGCGCCGGGAGCTTCATGGGATGGGTTTCACACAAATTAAAATGAAACCACACCACACATATATTATAAAGTTAGTCAGAACATCAAATACCAAGAATAGCCGAGAGAAAGGGTTCATATGCAAAGTACACCAAATGTTTTGTTTTGTTTTTGTGTTTTTGTAAAATGTCTCTCCAAAACGTTTGCTTTTTTATTTTTGGCAAAAGCTGGCATTTTGTCTTTTGTAAGAGATTTGCAAACAACGCAGAAAAGTCTAGCATGGTTACGCGCTGATATCTTTCCTTTATGACATCAAATCACATCTCATTTATCATCTCATAATCATTATTAACGCCTGGTTCATTTTGCCATTACAGCGCTTCATCTGGCAAAATCAACAAACTGGTCCAGCATAACAGATTATAAAAACAAGTTATGGCTTAAAAAAAAGTATTAAAAGTAATATCTGTTTTATCTGTTTTTTATTTGTAGTATTGAGTCTGTTTTTTTTTTCTAGTCATAAAATTCGAATATGAGATAGAGAAAATAAAAGAAAGTAATGTCTGGATTATTATAAATATCTATCTACCGAGTACAGACTCTGTCCAAGGTGCTGAAGGACGCTGCGTCTCTGCGCCTTTCCTGTTTGTGCACCAGAGCATTATCTCTGTGTTTCACTAGAGGGCATTACACTCCACAATAAACCTTAAAGCCATAATGCACTGAGTCCCAGTTATAGTTCTGCAGAGAAACTTCTAAAACTCAGGCTTAAAACTAGAAATCAAATCAATTTCGATTGTATTCAAGCAGGTTTTGTGATAGAAAATGAGCGTCATTAATTGCGCCATACGCTGCCATGCATCTTTTGAGGGCACATCTGTCTTTCCGTGAGGGAGGTGTCAGAAGAACAATTAGTTTACAGCATAATTTGCGCTCTCCTTTTAGCCTTTGGAACAATGTGGGCGTGTTCTCACCTCCTTTTTTAAACTGTGCGCCGCCTGTCCCCCTGAGCTGTGAGCACTTTGCGAAGCAGCCACTTGCTGCACAGGAGCGGATGCAGAGTCCAGCTCTGGTCCCCCCCGCCACGGCTCAGGCTCCGACTCAGATTCAGGACGAACGCAGAGGATGGATTTCTATCGCTTCTCTTTTCTTTGCGGGGCTCTTGTGTTCGTTTGGGAGATGCCCTGTTTCCAGACTCTCGTTATTTTCCCTCCAGCTGCCCCGAAGAGCAGCAAGGTGGCGAAGATTTTTAATTCACAAGAAGCGTCTAAATATTTTAAGGAGTTTTACCCGCCACCCGCACAGAACAGAAACAACAAAGCAACGCCTAAAGACTTAATTGAGCCGCATGACTACATGTTGTCTATTTACAAAACCTTCTCCACGGCGGAGAAACTGGGTCTCAATGCCAGCTTTTTCCGTTCTTCAAAAGCTGCAAACACGATTGCAAGTTTTGTTGACAGTGGACAAGGTATGTGGAGCTCTGCTGTATGTGTGAGTGTGTGTGCATGTAGGTACTATTGCTGGTTCACCTGTGACTCATACTTTGTCTCCCAGTTTAATTCAGTGCAGACTGCATTTGCAATATTTATCTGTCAGGTTCCACATCTTTGTGGTATGTAGATCATCTCAGTGAGAAGGCATCTGACCCTGCTGTTTAATGCTTTCCACAGATGACCTCCCACTCTCCCCTCTGAGGAGACAACAGTATCTGTTCGATGTCTCAACCCTCTCAGAAAAAGCGGAGGTGCTGGGAGCTGAGCTCAGGATTTACACCAAAGCGTCTGGGAATTTCAGGATATCGGAAACAGAGCCTGTCGACATCCAGCTCCTCTCCTGCAATGACCAGCAGCTGCTCGACTCCAAAACACTGGACCTGCAGGGTTCCCACAGGCCGAAGTGGGAGGTGCTGGACGTGTGGGAGATATTCAAAGAGCGACAACACCTGAGCCAAGGGAAGCACTTCTGCCTGGAGTTCAGGGCCATGCTGGACAACCCTGAGAGGGAGCTGGACCTGCATCTTTTGGGACTGCACCGACATGGGAGGCCTCAGCAGAAGAAAGCCATCTTAGTGGTCTTCACCAGGTCAAAGAAGAAGCAGACCCTCCTCAGTGAGAGGAGGGAGGGGAGAGCATTACTGGGCCTCGAGAGGAAGCCCAAAGAGAGGGGCCCTGGCACTAAAGCCAGCAGGAGACGCAGGACTGCCGCATCCAAAACCCGTCATGGGAAGCGACATGGCAGGAAGTCCAAATCCAGGTGCAGCAAGAAGCCCCTCCATGTGAACTTCAGAGAACTGGGCTGGGACGACTGGATCATTGCCCCGCTGGACTATGAGGCATACCACTGCGAGGGGGTGTGTGACTTTCCCCTGCGCTCCCACCTGGAGCCCACCAACCACGCCATCATCCAGACTCTGATGAATTCAATGAACCCCAGCAACATGCCTCCAAGCTGCTGCGCCCCATCCAAACTCAGCCCCATTAGCATCCTCTACATCGACTCAGGAAACAATGTGGTCTACAAGCAGTACGAGGACATGGTGGTGGAGTCTTGTGGCTGCAGGTAGTAAACCTGATAGGGGTCGTGGCTAACCTTGACCTCCTGGGAATTGAACTGCACCGCAGTCTGTGTGGAGAAAAGCCTGTACCTGAAACAAAGAGGATTTTATTTACCAAGATGGAGCCCTAAACAAAAGTTGAGATGCATTTTTTTCAGCTATGCATCCAACACAGTCATCTTAATACCTCAAACATCTATTTTTATGTATCTCCCTTTTTTGAGAAACTGCATCTGAAACTCTGCAATTCCCACAAATTTGTGGACAAATAAATATACATCTCTTTGCCAAATTAATAAAATACACAGCAAAAGTTGAGCATTTTGATTTTGAATTTTCAGATTTTGTTGAGAAGAATGATAGCGCTTTCATATCTGTACACTAAAGCCTGCAGCCTGATCCTGTCCTGAAGTAACAAAATCGATTCTAACAACCACATAAAATGTATTCCAGACAAGCAAATCCACCCTGCAACAAATGTAGATATACATAAATGGCATAAATGTGTTATCTTTTTAAAAATCAGGCTCTAGTAATACTAGTCTGTGTATGTGGAGCAGGCTCTGTCTGTTCACAACCATTTAACCAAATTAGTTGTCAAAGTTTGTCAAACATGTGACAGCAGAGACGCATAGGCCACCGCCACCTGTAAATATCGGCTTATTTGGTGATAAATGGATACCTGTCACAAGACTGATACAGGTGATGATGTTCCCTACACAAAACTTCAACATGCAAAGCTGACACGTTAGGCTAAGCGAAGCTGCTTCTGGTAGCCACAAACACGAGAGTGGTTTACATTCACAACTCAAGAATCTTCAACAAAGAGAGTAGACCTTCATTTTATATGCTGAACCATTCAACACATCGGGTAAACATCATGTGACTGTGCAAAATTAAATGTGCAATTTGTGCCATTTTAAACTTTTTTTCAATAAAGCGTTAAAGGATTTTGAAGGGAAAATATATTAGCAATGAATCAGCCACAGCAATAAAACCACAACCAAACAGCTCCAGCCCATCAAGGCATGGAGACAGGATCTCTGAGGGTGTCAGGATGTCTGGCATCAGGACCTGGTTCTAAAACTTTTTCTGGCATACCCCATCGAAGAAGTCAAAAGAAAAAAAGTTTTTAAGTGATTATTAAGAATGAAATAAAGATCTGCTTTGATTTTTACTTAAATTGAGGTGTATATCAGTGCAGCAGTTTATTTTAACCCTTAAAAAAAATCATATTCTTTCACCTTAGTTTTGCTTCATATCTTTAAGAACCACTGCACTCGGACGCAGTGGCTCCTTTTGGTTCTGTTCAATGTGGGGTCTCCGTGGATCTGGCTGGTTACAGCATGTCCCGTGGATGCTTGGATTAGCTGGGAATGGGGAGTCTGGAGGTCAAGTAAATGATTTGAGCTCTTTGTCATGCTCCTGAGCAGTTGCTTCGGTGTGGTTGGGCACATTGTTTTGTTGGGGGTCCCCACTGCCATCAAGGAGTCTGCCTGGTATGCAGAAATCTTTAGTTGGGTGGTACTTGTCTAACAAACATCCACATGAATGCCAGATCATTGCATTGTAGATGATCGATGTTATTCATGTCAGTGGTTTTATTGTTTTGGCTCATTTTTTTCTCTGATCATTGTGATCATTTTCAAAAGAAGGCCTCGGAGTAAAACAATATCCAGGTCTCTTCCTGCATTCCAAGCAATCTGTTAGCTTGACAGTTTATATAATATGTAATAATTTTGTATCCAGTTTCACTCCAAAAATAAAATTTGTCCAGTTATTTAAATATAGAACATTTGCTGACTGAACAAACTGACTGATTACGCTCTTTCCGGCTGTTTCTTCTGTAAACCGAATGATTAACTTCAGGTAAACATGTTCAGCATAATGGAAGCTTTGAGTTTTATCTCTGCCAGGATTAAAATAGCAGATTTTCAGCACCTGACATGGCCTACGACTCAGGGAACGTCTTCCAGTGCTGGAAAACGTGAAACGCTTTATTCAGAATCAACCAACATCTGCATCTTTTCATCAAAACCACCGTAGGGTTTCTCACCGGTTTACTCATGTTTGAGGTGATGATATACACACAGTAATTTTGTCTGTAATGCACTGATGGTCAAAGGTGCCATATGTAAATATTTGATGTGGAAATAATAATTTATGTCATGTGAATAAGTTATTGCATTTACATTGTCCGCTTTGCTCTCTTACAACTTCCAGACGGTGTGAGTCACACATCTGGATGTTCAGGTTCAAATAAACACATATGGGTAATGTTTTTGTAAAGAAATGTGACAGATTGTGAAATATCAGATTTCTATCAGTGTTTTTAATGTATATATAAACAGGAAATAATTATCCACCAAAAACAAAAAAAGAAAAAGATTATTTTTGGTGTGGTGAATTTATCTTAGCAGCACATTTTAACCTCTTATACTTTGCGTTCTGAAATATTTACTGGCTTCCAAAAATAATATATTACAACAACAACTGATACAGACAGTGTTGTGCCATACTGTGTTTTATTTCTATAAAAGAGTGTGTTACACTATGAAGCAGAAAGTGAATGAATAATGTATTTTTACAGCATAAAATAATCTGTTTGCGTAACCAAATGAATCTCTTCTTATGAACTATATGAACATGCACATTAAAACTTGCAGTGTTTTCTTGGTGATGTGTGGAATTTACTTTTTATTTTTTATGGTGATTTTTTTCTTTTGTGTTGTAAAGTCTGTAGTCCTTACATCTCGTCCTGGATTGCAGACCAGTTATTTATCGATCGACTCCAGCGTCTCTAAAGTTAGTTTAGTCAAAATATTTTGGTGCTCTAAATGTTTGAAGTGGTCAGTTCACTTTATTGCCCTGTTCACAAAAAAGATCAAAACAGTCAATGAAACAGAGCAAAACTGAAATAGAAACCAGAGGGCCACTGAGGCACCTCAAGGATGCAAAAGTAGCATTTTGTGTAGCTTTTTTAACCATTTTACACCATTTTAGCAAGATATTAAACAAGCACAGGTAACCTAACCCTGGCGCCTCCAGAACTGCTGTTGATTCTCCTGCTGACCCTTCAAAATAAAAGCATCAATTAATCAAATTAAATGTTGATAATGTTTCAATCAAACTAATGTAGCAATTTTCATAACAAGAAGAAGAAGAAAGAAAATACAGAAATGTTTTCATTATTAAATTATAAAAAAAAAAAAAGAAAATTGAAAAGCTTAAATTGCCTGTAGCAAATTGGGCTAACTGCTAATTGGCTCAATGAAAACAGGGTTTGTCTTGCTACTAAATAACCTACTTATTAACTGTACAACAAGAATGAAAAGCATGATCTGATTCCACTTTCCTTAAAGGAAAAAACTAAGACTGAATTAAACTCACTGTCATGTTTTTCTATAAAATCAGCTAGCTCAGGTTAACTTATCATAAAGACTGGACAGCAGCCCATCCCAGCGCTGTCTTAAAAACCACTGCCACTAAAACTTGCTTAAAACAGCTTGAGGACAGCCCAAGAAGTTACTGCCTCTAGCCAAAAAATATATGTACTCTACACTACTTAACATTTTGTAGTAACAAAATTTGTTTTTTAAATTTCTGTTTTTGTTTTCATTGAACAAAAAAGATATAATATCTTAATAAACTACATTTTGAGGTTCTCTTTCTTAGCTGTGACTAGTATTTCCAGTATATACAGTCTATGGTTTCTAGTTCTGATGCTTTTCTAATAAAAATAAATTGGTATTGCTTTTGTAAGGCTGTGGCTTTATCTAACATTCAGACCTGTGGTGAAAATAAACAACATTTCTGTTTTGCCAGAGACATCTAAAAGTGTTGCTTATCAATAATCTTGTTTGATAGTTGAATCCCTTTTTCTAGTTTCAGTACACTTCTCCAGAACAAAAGCTCCATTGCTCAGTGAGCTTAATAAATTGACAATAACTCTGATAACTTGTTGTTTAACTATTTTTCAAGCTAAATGGTAAAACTCTCTGTCACCATTGCATCAAAGGTAGATATTTGCTAGCTTCCCCATTTCAAATGATAGAAAACATTTTATATATTTTCCTATCTTCATAGATAGATAGAGTGATTTGGTTGCAGCCTTACAGCTCTTTCATGATGGATTATCCAGTTTATGTGTTAATTACTTCAAATAAAGGGACAAAAGCAAATTATATTATATATAATTGAATATATAGATTTTGATTCTACACACAAGAGAAAGCCCCAAGATTGACAACCTGTCAGACTTCATGTTATGCTGCAGGGGTGCAAACTTACAGCAAATTTCTAAATAATCTGATTAGTCAGAGCCAGATAATACAGAGTAAACATGAGGCATGTGGGGGGCATTTGCTGTCGTTGCCTTGTTGCATATCCAGCTTTAGTTCCAACACAGAGAGCTGAGATGTACCTGCTACTGGATAGGGACAGATTGCAGGGTGAAAGAAAGGTCAGCAGACATGTGGAAATAGTGCCATCTTCAATGGGTGGGCTGTGTTTCTCTGTGCTGGAGGTCGGGGTGGGGTGGGGTGGATGGGATCAATATGTGGCAAACAAATTGGTGTGCAGATGCAATAACTGACCCTCCTTCAGTCTAGGGCCACCTTGGGTCCCTTGGCTCACAGACAATGGTGGTGTAGGATCTCAACATCAGATTAAGCCTGCTTTTGCCTCACTGGGTTCAAAGGTCAAGTGGCCCATTGTCTCCAGGGACTGTGGATATTAAACAATGTACACGTCCCC
Organism: Heterochromis multidens; assembly: GCA_015108495.1. Lineage (NCBI taxonomy): Eukaryota > Metazoa > Chordata > Actinopteri > Cichliformes > Cichlidae > Heterochromis > Heterochromis multidens. The sequence continues at coordinate 21,627 of VUQS01033751.1, forward strand.
TTAGAAAAGAGCGGCAATTAAGAGGGAAGAGAGGAGGGTGAGGGGGAAGGAATGTGTGCGATGCTCTCTGAGGGCCTCGCTGTCACTCCCCTAAACAACAAGGTGAGATATAAAAAAGGGGGCAGTGGGTTTGAAGCGGCTGCTCAGAGCAGCCACGAAGGACAAAAGACTGGAATGCAGCGTCTCTAAAGAGGAGGCGTTTCTGCTCTGTGTCTCACTGTGGCAGATTTGCTGTGAGATGGAGCAAAATATTTGCTGGAGACACAAAGACGGGTGTAAATCGAGTGCAGGATTCAGCTGTTGTTATCAGAGGAGGGGGAAATAAGTGGGAACTCATGTTTTTTCTGACTTTTCTGTGATGTTAAATGTTTCACACATGCCCAGAGTCCAGTCAAGAGGAACAGAGAGCTAAGAAGGGGTAAGGACAGAGATCTGGAAAAAGATATTTACTGAAGTACAAAAAAAAAAAAAACATCAAAGAAATGTCAGACAAGCACAGCAAAAACAGATAAAATACTTTCCCCTCAAATATTATCCAACACGTGCCTCCCTTGTTTGCCTTTAGAACTGAAAAGTTCTCTCACCTTGACCCCTGTGTTTACTCTGTTAAACGCAGCCTGTTAGAGGCTTTAGGGGGGAAATCCTCTCTCTGGAGTCGGATGGCAGCAAAGCCCTGACACAAGAGGGAAGTCACTTCTGTTGGTAAAATAAACTGCTGCAGGATTTGCTCTTCCTCAGATCTCAGAGGGCATGAATTTAATGGTTTTTCAGGTCTAGATTACCTACAATATCTAATCAACACCATTTTAAAGATTGTATTTCAATTGAAAGAATGCCTTAGCTCCAGTATATTGAAATATTTGTATTAAAAACCTTTTTAAACAGACCAGAAAAAACAGCAAGAATTGATGCAATAAACATGTATGTAGTTTGTTTTTATGTATTTTGTTGTAGCTGGTTAAGGTTGAGGCTTGCATACTATTTAACTGTTTGTAGGGTTCCTTTTAAGATCTTTACTCACCATAATAAGAGTACAGTGTCTTTCCCAGTTTTCTGTTGCAGTCTGCATTTAAGTTTTTAACTCTTGGTTAAAAATGTGAGTTTATTAACATCTTTTCAGGTGTTCTGACCTTCATCAGGTACCAGGTACATAGGATATATAGGTCAGATAGGTCAGATAGACTGAAATGTTGCAATCAAATAAATATTTCTGCATTAAGTGAGACAGTGTAGAGAGATTTCCATTTATTTGCTTTTAAGGAGTTTGATAAATTTGCCAAGAAAAAGACAGCACACAATTGACATAGATGAATTTCTTTTTTTTTTTCTATAGATATTGTGATAATATCTTTGAGGAGAATTCTGTTGACCAAGATAATTCTGAAGGGAAATTTTAATATCATGACAGCTCTAAATTGAACATGTTAATTTGAATTTCAGGGAATGGTTCATCCATCTATCTATCCATTTTCTATCTACTCTGGGTTGTAGGGGCAGCAGTCTAAACAGAGACGCCCAGACCTCCCTCTCCCCAGCCACCTCCTCTAGCTCTTCTCGGGTACACTGAGGCATTCCCAAGCCATTCGAGAGATGTAATCTCTCCAACATGGAGAGGTCTGCCCAGGACATTCCTGAAACACAGCACCTAAGAGGTACCCAGAAGACATCTTAGTCAGACACCCAAATCACCTCAGCTGGTTCCTTAAAATTGTAATTTCAGACATTGGACTCAGTATTTTGAACAGTCTGCTTCAGCGTGTAAGGGATTCTGTCTCAGTGGACTTTTTAAAAGAAATGCCAAAACTCATATTTTAGCCTGGCTTTCCCTTAAGGAGCCTCATCATTTATGGCCCTTAATTAACATCTCAGTCATTGCATTTCTTACTTTTATCCCTTTCACTAGTTACAACCACAGCGAGAAAAAACATAAAGTCTCAACTTATCCCAGTGACTGCAACTGAGATAAGTTGATGCTGCAACTTATCTCTCCCTAAACTAATGAGATAAGAAAACTAAACTAAGAAATAAAGCTGTGAAAAAACAGGCTAGCAGGACCTCCAAAAAACACCACAAAGAAGCAGGGATCTGAAGATGTTGGTGAGCTGCTTGGTCCGAGAGAGAATAAGGGCAAGGTGATCATCAATTAGTCCATCCAGTGCACCTGAGAAAGAGTGAGGAGATGAGTGATGGAGGAGAGAGTGGAGCAGAAAACAAGAAAGAAGGAAAACAGGAAGCAAAGACGTGTTTGTTTTCAGTTTCTTATTGTTTTGATTTTTAAGCTTTGCAAAAGTTTTTAACATTATAGAGTTTTTTTTTTAAGTTTCACCAAATTCCACTTATTGATATTATTTTTTATTTTATTTCATTATTTTTTTTAACATTTTAGAAAGGTGCCATGTAAATAAAGCTTAGTTGATGTTTTTGATTAAACAAAAAACTGTGCAGTAAACACTTTGTTTGGAAACATGCACATTACTGCCCACTACTGTCACATTAATTTAACAGTAGTGGGCTTAACATAGCTTATTGGGATTTTAGTGAGCTAGTGGACAAATACTGAAAAATTGAAACTTAAGTAGTGTGATCTTTTGGCCTGTTGCAGACCTGGAAAAGAGGGATTTCACAGGTGAAAGCAGCTCATTCATGCAGACAGACGTGTCCTCTTTGGGTCAGTGCTGCTGCTAAAAATGTGTCTTCTTAAAATCAAGAAAACTACTCAAGGTTTGCACTAATGAGTATGATAAACATACAGGTTGCTACAAAATACTTTTTTTTTTTTAAATTCAGACAGCTGATACTTTACTATATTCAGACATACTGTACAATAAATTACTGTTTCAGTTGTTCTAACAGGAAATAAAAAACAACAATTTGAAAAGCTTAGAAATAGAAAGCAGTCAGCTATAACCTGTATCAGCTAGGAAGAGTTTCCACTTTGTCTACTTGTGCATTCTGCATGGTTTTTGGAGCAAAGGAATCCATCAGCACCAGGTTAAAAGATGACATGATTTTAGCTTGTTCACTGACAATATGGAATTATTTATTTCAATGTGAAGGCATGTTTCATTCACAGTGTGCAGATAGATTTGAGTGGTGAACCTCAGCAGCAGGACTTACACTGTGCAGGCTGCTGTTGTTAAATTAATCTTTAGTCAAATAAGAGGCTCTGCTCTTGATTATGCTTCCCTTTAAATTTAAAAGGGATGCATCAAACATGGGGAAAATGTCTGATAATACCAGATGCAGCTGTATCTAGTATTATCAGACATTTTTGGTTGCTTTTTTTAAAAACATCATGCACCTTTTATAGGTGCAAAATATATGTTGACAAATGTTCAAAACATTGATTACATGCACATCACCTACAGCACATTTTTCCCCCAAAGAATTGTTAAATTTAACTTTTGAATGCATAAATACACTATGTCCAAACATAGTCTTTACTTTCTTCACTGCTCTTGTCTCATTGTCATGTTTAGATCTCAAATACAAATGCCTAAAACATAATTTTTATTTCACTGCTACACTACTTTCTAAGGGTACTGCAGAAGTGAGGCAGTTTAGAAAAATCAGCATCAATTACAAAAGCAGTGCCTGACTCAACCTGCCATAGCCTCGCAAGACCCTGCATCCTTAAATGGGGACATTACATTTAGCTTTTCTGAACCTTAGACCTGTTGCTTTCCATGGATCCCAAACAAGATCTCGGGTGTTAGAAGGATGAACTTTGTGACTTAAAAGATTCAGTCATCTGCAATTAGCTTCTTTTTTGTGCATAAAATCAAAGCTAATTTGCAGAAATTCAAAACCTTGAAAGTGGAATCTGACAAAGAACCTCAGGACTTAGCGATTTTTTGTATTCATCCATTAAAACCTGCAGCTTATGCTCTGTAAACTCAAACAAAAGGACTTCAATTTAGTGACTTCCACTCTTCCTCATCTGAAAGCTCAGTCTTCTCTGTCTCTTATTTCTCCTCGCTGTAACCCCTCTCCTCTTCGATTCGTCTCTCTCACCACATGTACTTTGGATACATGTTATGTTTCCGCACTTTGAACAAGATCCTCCAGTTGCATTCCCGTACTCGATCTTTCTGCTCTTGTACAGTTTGTGGCCTCGGGTGAAGGTTTCATGAGAGGGCAGCAGGCACAGATCCACATTTTTTTCAACGTTTTAAAGACTCGCATTATCCACAACACCTCATTCTGGTTAAGTTTTATAGACACTGGAAGAGTCCCGATACCACTCCTTCATCTCTGTGATGCACCTGAGGGGAAGAGGACGTGAGCCAGCAGGGGGTGTGTCCATGAAGGAAAGACAAATAGCAGGAGGAATAGAAACAGAAAAGGAACAAGAAAAGGAAAAAAAAATGAGAAGATGTGTGTCAGAGAGCAGGAAGGGAATGAAGAATGAGATGACAACTGAGGGAAAGTGAACAGAGATAATGTGAAAAACGAGTAAGGAAAGATGAAACTAAAAAAAAAAAAAAATGGGAGAATGTAAGTTTTGAAGGGAAAAGAGGCAGCTCTGTGTCAGAGAAGCCATAAAGAAAGGAAGCAATTTAAAGTATGAGATGGTCTTTCTAATGTTACTGTAGCAGCTCTGTGAGGCCACAGTGCTGCTTTGAGCTAAATGCCGAGGGGAACATGAATGTCTGCACTGAATTTCATGGCAATCCATCCAGTAATTGTTGAGATACTTCATTTCGGGCCAAATACACGGACTGAGTGGTAGACTGGCGTTGAGATCTATGCAATAGTCAAATTGAAGCCGCAAGGGCCAAGATATCCAGAACGTAATCCCTAGTACAGAGAGCCGAAGTGAAACCAGAACTTCCGTCTTCTGTTCCAAATATAAGAAAGCCTCATTCAAAATCCTGTTGATGTTAATAATGAAAAAGCCTGGGAACAGATCCTCAGCACTACATTCTAAACTGATGGGAGAAACTTCTTCCAGGATAAAAATATCCCCATCCACAGGGCACGAAAGGTCACTGAAGGGTTTGATGATCGTGAAGATGATGTGAATCATCAGTCATTATTATTCACTAGATTTCAACCTATACAAACTCCTGTGGGACATTTTGGACCAATGAGTTAGACAGAACTCTCCATCATCAAATGGGCAAAGCAGGGAATGTCTTTTAAACACCTTACAAAGACACTTAATGCTGTTTTTCTTGCCTGCCTTGAGAGAAATATGCAAATATAAATTAGTCAAAAACGTCTTCTTTCTTTTAAAATTGAAAACTCTTGCACTCGTACTGGCAGAAAAGCGTGTTGTCTGAGTGAAATTCTTTGCAGTTCTCTGTTTGTCCTAATTTCATGAAACTTAATGAGGAGGTCCTTCCTCTTCCACTGGTACCTTGTCATGGTGTGGAGGCTTGTGCACTTTGATCTGGCGATATATCGGCAATGGCTTTAGCCCCTGGCAGGTTTAACCAAGCCAGGGAGGTGGCAGCACGGAGAGGGACAGGAAATGACTTAATAGACTGGTGAAGAGGGCCAGTCCCCTAGACTCCATAGAGGAGGTGGGTGAGAGGAGCATCTTAGCCAAGCTAATGTTCATTATGGACAACACCTCTCACCTCCTGCATGAGACTGTGGAGGCCCTGAGCAGCTCCTTCAGCAGTAGACTGTTACAGCCACTGTGTAGGACAGAGCGCTATCACTGGTCCTTCATCCCAACAGCAGTCAGACAGTGTGGGATTAATAAAGTATACATCTATCTATTTATATCTATGTCTTCCAGATTGGTGGCTGGGCATGGGGCAACCACAGACCCTGTAGTAGACTTGAGCCAACTACTTGGCAGCATGACTACTTCTGATGAAAGCCTCCAACAGATGGTCAGAGGTATGAAAGATAGTCTGAAAACTAAGATCCAACATTGAACGTGGAATGTTCACACTATATTCGAAACATCACAAACATTGTGCGTCGTCAGTGAAATAAAAAACAAAAACAAAATCAACAAAAAACAACCTGGCAGCCAAGTGTGATGGTCGAGCTAAAAGAGACGGATCTGACATGTGGAGAGGCTCACTACATCGATGCCTTATGTCCCTTACGTGGGGAGAAAGGATGAACTAATGTAGAAAGTAGAACCCATTTTGGTGATAATTCAGATCACTTTCTTTAAAACTGCAAAAATGGTGCATTGACATTACTGGAAGACTGGTCTATCCAAGTCCCCTTCTGTCAGTACTATTATGCCACAACTACTAGGCTGAATTTCATGAAACTTGATGAAAAGACTGAGCATGTGCAAAGGAAGACCTCACTAAATTGTGATGGAAATCCATGTCACTTTTTGAATCCTGCAACACAGGCCTTTGGCATAGGAGAGGACAAAGATTTCCGAGTGTTTGAATATGGAAAGAAATTCAAAAGAACATGCTTAATTTGCTCAAAAAGACCAATGAAAGACATAGAATTAGAGATTGTTACAGAGGCTAATCTAGAAGTGGCATCACTTGTTTCACCAATAATGTATTTGCTTGTATATGCTATAGCCAACAGTAGCAACCATAAGTGAAAAGAAAATCAGACATGGTTAAAAAATGCAGACAATCAATAAAACTAGTTCTTCCAACCAGTTGTGTCTGGTGTTATCAGTCAGATGCTTTCAAACACTGTGCCCTCAGCTTGTAATGCAGGATTTCTGTTGTAAGTTAGCAGCTGAGATAACGTGGATGACACTGGGATGCTGTATGAACTCTAACAAATAAACTGACCCTTGGGAGGTAAATCAGCCCCTTTAATGAGGGTTAAAACGGGGGCAAAACGCAAGACCTTGTAATCTAAATCACTAAATCTCAGGGTGAAGACTTACTTTATGGTTAGGGTGAACATGAGTCAGTGTATTGTTCTCTGAAAAGATGTAAACACAACTATGTGTGTATGTGTGTGTGTGTTTGTGTGTGTGTGTGAGCTCCCTGTCCCTGTTGCAGAGCCTCATCAGCCAGTCCTTTTGGCAGCAGAACAAACCAGGCAGGGTTACTTTTTAGCGGGTGTTCCCCTCTTCTCCTCTCCACAGCCTTTTACTGTCACACAGGGATCTAAATGATGAGGACACGCAGAACACGCAGATGTTTGCAATATCTCTCTAATATGAACTCTCTCATACGGACGCACCTGGCTCTGATTTGTCTGAGATAGAGCATGTAGTGTGTGCACTTGACATCAGTTTTTATGTGTGCAGAAAGATACTTAAAGGAAAGAAAAAAGAGGTGGAGGGAAGGAGGGGGTTGTAAGTAAAAACAGAGGAGCTGTCGCTCACATGCCCGACACGGGATGATAATCACGGCCCGGGCTGCTTTTGTACATGAGCAGCTTTGGTTTTGGGTGACAGCGCTGGCAGTGTTGTTTTACAGTCAGTCTGCAGTTGGAAATAAAAACCAGACGAGGCGGGCTCCGTGGCCAAAATCAGTCCCCCCGGTAATTAAAAGTGCCTGCTGAGAGCTCTTTACTACACACAGCCAGATCACTGATCATCACTGCACGATCACATCAAAAGGAAATGACACAGGACACAAGGCGAGCCATTAGTGAGTCGATTTCCCCCAAAAGATCACAGGCAGTCATTGGGTGGTTGATTACCTACAGATTGTCTGTTCTTTCTCCTCCTTTCCACTGAAACGCACATATTTTTTAAAAATATGCCTTCTGTTGTAAAACATCACAGGGGTCAGCTGTTTAATGCCGCAATGATGTGATTTGATGCATCATCAATTTTGCCCGTATTTCAGTTAAATTGGATTTACTTGCACTAAATTCTTAGAATATGAAAATGAATCTACATCATCTTTAGTTTAAGCATGTTAAACTCTATGATGGCTAATGTTTGTATGGCTCCCCTTCCCCTGCATACTCTGCTGTGTGGATGCTGGCTTTTACATCAAGCAGCAATGAAGCCACACAGACCCGAACTGCAGTTCCTCAAACAGCCACTTCAGCCTGCCTCCAAAAGCGAGTCAGTCAAGGACTCTAATGTTAAAAACTCCAGTTTTACAGCAGAAATAAACATGTTTACAGCCTGGTACTAGAACAGTTCTGGTCTCTGTGGAGAGTTTCCCTCTTCATAACAACTTTACAGTGGGTGATTTAGATACTGGTAAAGCTTAACTCATTCCCACCTCAATATATATATCAATAAAGACGTGGTTTGATGACCATTAGAATAGGTTCTGGGTTTCCAAGGGTAGCTCTAGTAAGCTGTATAGGGAGAGATCACCCTCACAAACCTTTGATCCACACCCAGTCATTTATTTTCTGGAAGCAGGCCTGAAATATGACAGAAACAAGGTTACCTCTAGTAGGAGTCCAAGGTGGAAAGAGTTAAAGTTGGAGGCCACTTTGATTTGTGGTGTTGTTTCCTTTTGGAAAATTTTGAACTGAATAATCTGACAAATAAACAGAGACTAAATAATATAAAATTTGACTCACGACCTAACTTTTAGGTTGTGAGTCAAATTTTAGTATGTTATTAGTCTGTTATTTAGGACTAATTAGAAATATCCAAACCACCTCAGTCTCACATTGTTGTGGAGGAATTTTGTCCCACTCTTCTTTATAATGTTGCTTCAGTTCATTGAGGTTTGCAGGCATTCATTTATGCACAGCTCTGTTAAGGTCCCACCACAGCATTTCAATCAGGTTAAGGTCTGGACTTTGACTGGGTCATTGCAACACCTTGATTCTTTTATTTTTCAGTCATTCTGTTATATATTTCCTGCTGTGCATGGGATCATTTTCCTGTTGCATGACCCAATTTTGGCCAAGCTTTAGCTGTCAGACAGATGGCCTCACATTTGACCTTAGAATACTTTGGTATACTGAGGGGTTCATAGTCGATTCAATGACTGCAAGGTGCCCAAAACAAGCCCAAATTATCACCCCTCCACCACCATGCTTGATAGTTGGTATGAGGTATTTGTGCTGATATGCTTGTTTGGTTTTCTCCAAATCTGGCGCTCTGCATTATGGCCAAACATCTCCACTTTGGTCTCATCTATCTGAAGGACATTGTTCTAGAAGTCTTGTTTGTTCAGTTTGTTCAGATGGAAACCCAGTTGGGCTGCCATGTTCTTTTTAGAAAAAAAGAGGCTTTCTCTTGGCAACCCTTCCAAACAAGCCATAATTTTTCAGTCTTTTTCTAATTGTACTGTCATTAACTTTAACATTTAACATGCTGACTGAGGTCAGTAGAGTCTGAGAGCTCTTGGGTTTTTTGCAGTTCCTCTGACCGTTGCACAGTCTGACCTTGAGGTGAATTTGCTGGGACGTCCACTCGTGGGAAGATTGTGGCATTGTGTTAACACACACCTGAATACTCCAGACCAGCAAACTGCCAAAATTTCTGCTTTTATAGAGGTAGTCACACGTGTTGATGATGATTTGATTAGCAGCACCTGGCTGCTACTTATACTCCTACAGTAATTGAAGGATGAAAGCAGCAAGGGTGTATTTAGTTTGTCGCAGGACTGTACACCATGTACACTATGTACTTACTTGTGTGTGAATTCCAACAAGAAGTTATCTCAACTTGATCTGGCAAGTTGTGGATGTGTGAATATTTATTAATTCAATATTTTTAACATGTACAGTCTCTCACTTCAAATAATACTAAATTCTTCGACACCAAAGACAAAAATTAAAGAAACCTAAACAAAAAACAGAACCACAACACATGCAACATAAGGGCCTGATAAGAGCTAGCTAGCTCTCACTGGATGAAGTCTGGATGGTTGTCACTCCTCTCTATTTAACCAAGATGGCATCTATTGAGAGTGAAAAATGTGCAGCGTTTCCCTTTCAGCTTTTTTACCATTATGTGTACAGCATGTGGGTACTAAAGTTTGCAGTTTTAGAAACAGTGCATGTCTTCACTTTTGGTTATTTCATTTAGATTAAAAAAATGCAAAGAAAAAAGTAAAAATGTATGAAAAAAAAAGTTTAAAGCTAGCCTGAACCATTTAAAATCATACTGAAGAATTTTATGACCTTATTTCATGTTGCATGCAAAAGATAAAACTCTATAAAGTAACTGAAGCCACAAAATCAGTGTAATCAAGTAAGAAGCTCAATATTTCATAGCATACTGAATTTTAAAAAAATTCACCTCCTTGACAAACTTAAGTCAACTTAACTATATCTGTTCTTCTGTGTGAAAATCAGACATTCAGGGGTCCCCCTGTTTGAACACCTTGTTGAATGAGTTGCAGGTGCAATCACCAGGAGTTTGAAACAGCACTTTCAAACCCACAACCTCCCTCCTTACTGTAATTTATTCACCTTAAAGAAATGTGGGGGTTAGTGGTGCTGGGGCAGAAACAGCCTGGTGGGGCAGGGGGGGATTTGAGTCTTTAGGTCAATAAAAATCAGAAAAGCAGTTATTGACTTTGAAGCCCTTTGCCGTTTGAGGGAAACCCAAAACCGGGCCGATTGTGGTGAGCCAGTGTGGTTGAGGCCGTAGAGGAAATGCAGTGTGACACTAACAGGCTCAAGGAGGAAGTGTTGATGGACTGAATTAAACAAGCAGGGGAAAGGGGGCTGAAGGGGTGGCGGGTGGGTTTTTGTGGGGGCATGACACTAATGTTTTCCATTGACAAGACGGAAAAGCCCCGCTGCTATGCCACACACACACGCGCAGCCATAAATTCATGCATTTATTCACAGGGAATGTCCACTGTGAGCTGCCAGCGGGGGCACTTTCCCATGCATACTTTAAGACACACACAGACCCAAACATTCAGCCCGAACTAAAAAGTGAAAGATCCCTCCAATCAGCAAATTCAAAGTTTCCCAGAGAGGTTTGAGAGGTTTGATTAAAGTCTAAAAATGCCTATTGCTCACTTCGATCAAAAGAAAACAATAAAGATTCAAACATATTTCAGGCTACTGTGACTCAGAGGTGCACAATCTGTCTGTTTCCAATTATGGCTTTTAAGCAGTTTGAGGAAACGTGTGGTAACTTCAAGAGGAAATATTTTACATGTCACGGATGTAATAGAGGAGCATTGTACTCTGTATAAACTGCTGGATCTGGGTTTTATCTCCACAGAAAAAATGCACCAGTGAAAACAAAGAAGAAGTAAATGGGGAGGGAGTGTTGACGGGAAAACAAGCAGAGCCTGTACTTGTTTTTGGTACGTGTAGTAATCTAACAAATGTACCAGACAGAGAGGATAAATTATAAGATAATTAGAAGCAAGGTATTTACTAACAATGCATTATGAGCGTGTAATAAGTAATGGATTCACAAAATGCCAGAATGGAAAAGCTTACATATTTTAGGCTCAAGGCCACTTTAAAGACAAAGAGATTTTATAGGTTTGGTTTTAAACTAGAGCAACTTAAAATACCTAAAAAAATTACATGACACCATGTAACAGGTATTTAAAAAGAGTTAGAGGGTTAACAGTAAGTGTGTAAATCTGTGGGACTGCAAAAAACATTGTAGGTCTCTGGTTTGGCTTAACAAAGAGATGATTCATACTAATATTGCCATTTTACTCACTCCACAAACATGCATAAAAGGACATCTACATGTCTTCAGTGGAGTATCATCAAAGGATAAAAAGATCTGTCTGTGGTTGTAATATGTTTTTATAATGGGCATGTGAAAAAGGAAGAAAACTGAAATTTACAGTAGTGTAAAACAACAAATACTCAATTTACAACTTACATAAGTGATCTGGAAAAGGTGTAGGCTGAAGCTACAACTTATCATTCCTACCCTTTTAATCATACAGCTAGCTCTTGAGAAAACAAAAAACAGAAACAGTGCAACACAAACTGAAAAACAACTAATTTATCCTTCAGCCCATCCCTTCATATCCCTAATGATGGTCTGGGCAGGGCTGGGGTTTTGTGCTCAGTCTATCTCAGTCTATCTCTGAGTCTCAGGTGGAGTTGTGGGCAGGTGCTCTTCTGGATCCGTCTACAGGCAGAGTCTTCCTGCTTGGGTTGTCTTTCTCAAACCTGCTCCAAATATTCTCATTAAACTCATGGTTTGAGTTTATGTTTGAACACTTATTTAAGGGCTGGATTGTTAAGGTTGTTTTGCTGCCATGGTAATCAGGCCCTCTTGGTCAACTTCTAGTGTTTGTGTTTTTCAGCTGTTAACCCGAATCTCCATCTGCTTTCTAGTTGCCTAAAAAACCTGCTCTCCCCTGTGCCTGTTCCTCTGAGGAGTTGGGTGCTCGCTGCCAGCTGCTTACTTCTGAATCTTCCTCTGGAAACCCATGTCTGCAAAGAGAAGAACTCCCCGATGATTCACCTGCCTGCTCACTCTCCACCGCTGCTCCTCTCACAATCTTGGAAACCTGCCTGCTCTCTGGTAACCCCTCCAAAGCCTCTGTCATGAAATCCTGCAAGTAAGACAGCAAAATCTGACCAGCACAATTCAAAGATCCACTTGTACTTATCTTGGCCTCGGTTAATTCTGCCTCTTTTCTCCCACAGTCCTCCCAGTTGTGTCTCTGCAGTCAGACTTAGATCTCAAGTTCCACACTTGCTCTCAGTTCAAGTATCTGCTTTTCAATAAATCTTTTAAAACTACTTTTGGTGTACTGATTCTGAATCCAGAGCCCTATCCTTGCTTAAATATGACAAATGATCCTTTTTTTAATATTTGTTTATTATCCTGTCCTTAAACATTGTTTCAAATTAGTTAAGTGTTGTACATGTTTGCAGCTATTCCACAAATTTACTTCCTTGTCAGAAATATGGCCACAAAGTGGGTCAGGGTAAGAACTAAAAAAACCTAGGTTGCTTATACTTGAAAAAACTGGATCTAAAACAATGTAAATGAATGGTAAAGTTAAAAAGGTAATGCCTAATTGTCCCAATCTGTTGTTGAGGAATTATTCTCCATTCCTGTATGACTGCAGCCTCCAGCTATGCAGCGGTCATTGGTTGTGGCTGTTTCTGATGAACATGTTGACCTAGCATGTCCCAGGGATCTTCCGTAGGAGACATACTGGGTCTAAATGCTGCCCAAGAAACTGTCTGGATATGTCCCTGATCCAGAAACTCCTGCACTACTCTGGCAGTGTGGGGGCGAGCACTGTCCTGCTGAAACAGCTGCAGAGCAGGGTGCTGCTGCAGGAATGGCGCAAGTACAGGTTTCAGCATCTCATCCCATCACCTCTTCCATTCAGATTTCCACCAAGAAAAAACAGATCAGATGGATGGTTGAATTGGATGTGAAAGTTGGTTTGCAGAGGGTTAGAAATGTTGATTGATTGTTAAAATTGTCAGTTTTTCATGTTTCCTTTTTACATGACATTTCATGTGCCAGTAAAGAATAAAACTCTTTGTAGGTTTGAAGGATGGAGCTGCAGCAGAATAAAAAGTGTGTTTTTATTCATCAAGCAGTTAAAATGAAACTGTATCCTGAGTTTTAGTCCTTGGTACAGAGTGCACAAAGTGAAACCAGAACTTCTGTGTTATGCTCCAAAAGTAAGAAAAGCTTGTTCCAAATCCTGTTGACATTTATAATAACACAACTAAAAATCCAGCCTTGAACTAGAGTCTTTCTCCAAAGTATGTCACACATCTGATTTCACAAGTCTAGGAGCTGTAGTGTTTTGATAAACAATCTAATACTGTTTATTTTTCAGAGGTTAATGCTACATAATGATGGTAAAGATTACAAAATTACAGAGTAACATTTTTACAGCCATTCTGAAGATGATGAGGTTTTAAAGGGAGCTATCTCCTGATGCGTTTTTACTTATTAGGCTCTTAAAATAACACAATACAATGTTTTCTTTTATACTGCTGCTTGTGCAACAGACACACTGATGAGTATAAAGTAATTAAATAATACAGTGGCACATGAAAGAGATTCTGTAGGCATGGATCAGAAGACAAGTGTTAAATTATAACAAATAATTTAACAAATAACAAACATA
>VUQS01033752.1:0-12091 GCA_015108495.1 Heterochromis multidens
TATTATTTATTCTTTATTAATTTAGTAAAAAAAAATCTAATCAAATGAACATCTACAAAAATTTGCACTAATTTAGTTAAAAAGTTAAAAATATAATAAGAAAATATCCAAAACAGCAGCACCACCTCATCTAAATAATAATATTACCAAATGATGTTAACATTTTGACACATTAATAATAATAATAATAATAATAATAATAATAATAATAATAATAATAATAGCATTTTATTGATGTAGTAAAGTAGTAAATAACAGTCTACTTGAAGGGTATTTGTGAGATAATACAGTGTAAGACAGATCAATTATTCAGATATTTGAAATTCAGTACCAGTACACTTCTCCTCCATTTCTCAGATATCCTCTTACTGTTTAAGATTGTGTTAAACAGTCTGATCAAAAAGTCCACTGCCCTCTCTCCTAGGTATCTCCATACCTCCACAGGTATGTCATCTGGACCAACTGCCTTTCCACTCTTCATCCTCTTCATAGCTGCCCTCACTTCCTCCTTACTAATCCTCTGCTCTTCCTGATTCACTAACTGTCCTCCATCTGTCCTCCTCTCTCTCCTATTTTCTGCATTCATCAGTTCTTCAAAGTACTCCTTCCATCATCCCAACACACTCTCTTCACTTATTCTCTTCACCCCAACTTGCTGCACATCCTTTTCAGCTCGATCTCTCTGCCTAGCCGAACAGTACAAGTCCTCTTCTCCTTCCTTAGTGTCCAGCCTCACACACAACTCACTGTAAGTCTTTTCCTTTTACTTTGCCACCTCTTTCTTTGCCATACACCTAGCTTCCCAGTACTCCTGTCTACTTTCTTCATCTCCTGAATATCCCACGTTTTCTTTACTAAACTCTTGCTTTGAAACCTTTCCTGTACTTCCTCATTCCACCACCAAGTCTCCTTGTCCTCTTTCCTCTGTCCAGAGGACATATCAAACACCTTCTTGGCTGTTTCCCTCAGCACTACAACTGTACTTTCCCAGTCATCGGGTAACTCTTCCCTTCCATCCTGAGCCTGTCTCAACTTCTTCCTGAACTCTGTGCAACGTTCTTCTTTCTTCAGCTACCATCACTTAATCCTTGCCTCTGCCTTCACTTGCTTCCTCTTTTTGATGTCCAAAGTCATTCTACATTCTCCCCTGACACCACCTTGCAGTCTCCATTCTCTTTCAGATTGCACCATCTGCATAAGATGCATGCATACACATTCAACATCAACTTTTCAATTTCCAGCTTCCAGCTTGGATTAATTATGATAAATGTTGGACACATAACAAAAGACAGACGAATTTCCAGCAGTCTTATGGATTTATTATTTTTGGGAAATAAGAACAATGCTTCTGTTATGTAGTTAATTACATCAACACTTGACTTTCTCCTAAGGTAGTCTCTGTTTGATATATGATTTTATATGATTTTACTGAGTATCTCGGGTAATTTTACAGACAAAATGACAAATACCAAAACATAGTGTTTGATGAATTCATTTTTGTGGAACAACTTGCAATTACAGAAGACCGCAATGATTTGAAAATCATTTACACCGTATATGTAATAGCTCAAAGAAGAAGAAACTACTTTCATCTCGCCATAGCGGGTAGCTCAGACTGCACGGAAAATGTTCAAACTAAGAAACATTTGTTAATGTCTACTAATTATATTTCAACACGTTTCGAAAAACCTGAGAGATACAGCAGCCAGACACTACAAAGGTTAGATAATACTATTCAAAATGATAGAGCATCTCGCATCTAATTACGTTATAAGTGGCATTTTAAACGTCTGCGTTTATTATTATTATCTCCTGCTCGACCTTTCGTGATGAAGTTTCGCTTGGCCGTGAGCGCAAGAGATGTTCGAGAAGCCTCCGCAGACGTTCTTCGCCGTTTACCGCTTTCGACGCTGTATCGTAAAATAAGCTTTTACGAAACGAGCATGCGCTAAGTGAAAGTGATCTGGCTCTTTAATTTATCTGACGCCGTTTACCGGACAGACCGAGATCTGTAGCTTTTATTTACGCGGGGTAAAGCGACCGCGAGAAACGGCCGTCCAGGGTGAAAAAATTCACTACACCCTCTGTTTTGTCGCAGGTTTGGTGACGTCCCATGATCGACTTGCTTGTGAAGTCTCCGGGGTCGAGGCCTAGAGACATTTTTTTTTTTTTTTTTTTGTAACGGACGCTATCAAAAATTTTGGTGTCGATGCTTAACTAGACTTCGGTGCCCGTTTTGACCGGATGTGAACCAATGAAGCACTTCATGCTGTAACTGAAATATTAACGGTGGGAAACGTTAGCCAGCTAATTAAAGCTACTGCTAACTGCCAGCGAGGAAGTGAGGAACGAAAAAAAATGACATCTCGGAGGTAAGAGGGGGCTGTCTGGAAAACAATGTCTGCTGATAATGCTAGCTGTGACTGCTAACTTTAACTGAACTTAGCTGTTTGGGTCTTGGTATGTCGGTAAACAATCAGGGAGAGTTTCGACGTTTCTGGAAACAAGCAGAAATAGGTAGTCATTTTGGGTTACACCGGCAACTTCAAGCACAGTCTGAAGATGTTAAGTAAACAGCGTTATAACACTGCTACAGAACCTACCACAAACTATAGTTAGTAATAGGCAAAGTTAAAGTTAACTAACCCTCCTACAGCTACTCTTAACAGATACATCTTACTGGGTGGATTTGCTATGCTTTGAGCTGAGGTCCAAGTCAAACCAGTTGTATTTACAAATAACTGAACATAAGGCACCCCATGTTAATAAAAAACTAATAAATAACGAGTCATTTTAAGGAGAAAAAGGGAAAACCTCAGGAGTGCATCAGAAAATCGTGCTGTGGCTATATGCAGAGTAAAGAAGTCATAGCAGTGGCAACATTTTGATAAAGTCAATTCAAGTCAAAAGTCATTATGAGAGAGTGGAATACAGATATTTCACACAGACAGTGCACAGGTCACAAACTTCTTGTACAGGCAAGAGGCAAAAGACGAAGGTAATATTCATTCAGATGCCCAGAATGGAGACATGTATGAAACAGGCAGACAGTCTTTGGGTGGTGGTGGTGGTGGTGGTGGTGGGGGTGGCTGTTGTAGAAAGTCACAGTCAGCCTCTGTATGTCTTTACTGGAAAACAGTGCTGGATAGAGAGGAAATGAAGAAAGACGGAGACAGCGTGGCTCTTTTGTACCTTTGGTTCCAAATCAGTCTTGATGTCTGCAAGCACACTGTGCAGTAATACCAGAAACATTATAAGAGAGAGGCGTGGCTCTCACAAGAATCCTGAATTGAAATCTTTGGGAGAAATTTTTAACAGTAACAGATGGTGATAGTAGTATAACGTCCAGGGGCAAGAAAAGCTTTTTAAACCCTCATTCTTGCACAAAGTCATTGACCCTTTTAAGCATGTTTAATCAGGTTTAGCTTTTATGTCCAGGTGACCATTCAAATTAAACTTAAGTAATCCTTTAAAATAACTGCCCAGGTGAGTGACTAGAAACGTAACTAGAAAATTTTAGAAGGACTTTGATAATACTTTGTCTGAATGGTGGATTGAAAATACCAAATAATTTAGTCCATACTAAGCAGTTAATTCACATTTTTGGACACATTTTAGCACCATAACTGACCATCCTCTCTGAGTATGTTATGTTGTGCTGCTGTTGTGCATTTTCCGTTGTTGTGGTGTGATTGCAACGTATGAACTTTTAGAAATAAGTTCACACAATGACATTTATAGTAAGTAAGTGCATATAGTTAATAGTGAGACTAAATAGTTATTTTACTTGTTCTCCCTCAGGTGGTTTCACCCCAACATCACAGGTGTGGAGGCTGAAAACCTCCTGCTGACTCGTGGAGTAGACGGGAGCTTTTTAGCCAGACCCAGCAAAAGCAATCCAGGAGACTTTACGCTGTCAGTACGGTAAGTGACGATACTCGTGATTGTACAAAGCAACATACTCCAGAGGTGAATCCCTAGTGGACTGTGAGATTTCTGTCCCACACAGTAAACCTGCTGCTGCATAGGTTAATGCATCATAAGCATTTTTTTAAATTAAAAAAACAAACAAACAATAGGTGTCTGGTAATACTCATTTGTGTACATTGAGTTGCTGTTGCATGGCTGTCTGTTCACAACCATTTCATAACCAAATAAGTTGACAATCAAATTTAATTGTGTACAAAAACAAACATATGGCCATTTTGCTTTTTTTGTTACTGTATTCGTCCTCAGCACTCCTCTCCTCTAAGAGAAACTTCACATACTTCAAAAGATCTCTGGATCTAAACTCGAGGCAGTAAAAGTGAAAGTGTCTGCAATAAGGTTATTAAGAGTAGCACGTGAGTAAATCGCAGATGTCATCTTAGATCCAGATGGTTCTAACTTTTCAACAAAAAAAAAGACATGTCAAATGTTACAGAATCTACTTTGCTGAGGTTTGCCTTGATATTTTAGCTAACCCTTTGGTGTGCATAAGTTTTAAAAACCACTACACTACAGGATATAAGTGGTACCTTGGAAATGGTTTCAAGTCGCCAAACTTTCTGGTGTTTTGAAATTGGCGCATTTGATCGATAACATGAGACAAAACCAGACCTTCATAGGAAAAATTAATGCAAAAAGTAATCATTTTTATCTCAATTGGCTTCTTTTCATAGTTGTTCAAAATAAGAATTGTTGAAATTAAAATCTGATTAACCGCCCAGTCCTGCTACAAACTTGAACAATTAGTCAAACCCACAGGTGAACTGTGAATATTCCGCTGCTTTAATAAAATCTAATTTTGCACTTTGTAAAGTTGATTTGTAAAAATGATTTATAAATAAAGACTATAAGCGCCATTAAAATGATTAAAATAAATTTTAGATGTTTGGACATTGTTGTATTGCCAGCCTTTGAGATTATCCAGAATTTTTTTGGCTTTGGTCACAGATGCTGAAAGCCTTAAAAAAGACATGAGTTACACAGTAGGAAGAGAAAATATGAATGGATTGGATGAGCAACAAATCTTAACGTGGCAAGTGTTTCACTATATATATATTCTATTTTTTAAAATTCCAAATTTGGTATGAGAGTCAGTTCTTTTTTTTCTAACTTCTCCTGTTTTATGATCTGCATAAAACAACACTCTTAAAGTGTAGTTTCACCATATCAATCAGATTCTCTGAAAACCCCGGTTCTCTTTTTTAAAGCGTTCGTGAATTCTACTTCATATATTTGCTATAACTACAAATAGTGATTAGGAAGAGACATACAGGATCCTTTTTTGACGATTCAACTTAAGCCACAAGCCAAGGCATCAGGATGGTTGGACAGGAAAGTGTGTAAACGGTGCCATGGTATTCTTTTAAGTGAATGTTAAAATGATCCCACCTACTTTGCTTTTAGTAGAACCAGGTCACTTTAAGCTGCTCTAATCAATATTTTTGCAATAACAGTGGGTCAAAAGACTGTGGAACTTGAATGAGGTTTTGATAATTCCACAGAAAATAATCCCTCAGCTCTGCAGGGTATTTTAGTCTATTTAGTATCATTGTCTTTGTTTTCCACACTCTGCTCTCATCAGATTGGTTTCCAGGAGGAGCAGGCAGGTGTTTGGAGTGAACAAGCACAGATAAACCCCTACAGCACACTACCTACCCAGCACTAAACTAACAAGCAGGCAAAGTTGGCAACTAGCACGTCTACATCTAGCAGCTTAGTAGCCAGATGGTTCACTCAGGAGCTGGTGCAGAGTGAGCCTGAGAGTAAATATTAGACTTATATTTATCAGGTGGACACAAACAAGACTCCAAAGGAGTAATACTGTTGCTCTGTCTCTGCTGGGTGTGTGAAGAGGGAATTGTTTAAGCAATAACATAACACGATGTGCCTATGTTAGGTTCTTTATGTTCTGTCCCCAGTGGGATCATTGCATTATTAAATTGTGCTCTTTCTTTTACAATTTTGGATGATGGTGAGAAAGCCAGTATTATCTGAAGAAGGGGAGACCAGCATTTACTTATGTGAAATAAGTTTGTAGTTTTATCTTCAGGCCTGTCGAGTCATAAATTTTTTTTAAGATAAAGTATCATTAAGTCAGTTTAGCTGATGTAGCCAATGTTATTTTTGGAACAGCCACATATTTCAGCTGTACAGTCTCTCATCTTGCACCATATTTACTTCCTATGGAAACAAAACAAGTCATGCTTCTCTTGTGGAAACGGACATTTCCACAAGGACACTAGTTTAAACTAGCATGTCTCGTCTCCTTTTGTTTTTTCTTCTTCTTCTATTCTTCTTTTTTTTTTTGCCAGAGTTAACCGTAAGTCACTGACAGTTACTGAGCTGGAGATCTGCCACAAGTTCTCCTTTTTTCTGTTTTCTGAGTTAATGGCAGTAACCTACAATGACTCAACAGTTAGTCTGGTTTGTACCACCAAAAAAAGGGCTTTTGTTTCTCTAAGATATTCTACCAGTGTTTATTCATCTTCTCACCACATGCAAATCAAAATGATACCCATGGTGTTAGTGGTGCAGTTTGCTAATTTTATATCGTTTCTCACTCTTCATAAGAAGGGCTAGAACAGAAACACACCTAAGGGTTGTTTCAGTTCAGCTAATGTAATGTTGTGCCTGTAACAGTTTCCTAAACACAGTGACAGTATAAAATTGTGTGCTCTGTTTGAACAACAGATAAAAGGATATTCAGCTTAAATACCAAATATTTTCATTATCACTTAATCTTCTGATTGATTGAGGTGAATGAATCCAGTGAATTATTTCACCTGTAAAATGTCATAAAATCTTATTTAATCTGATCATTTGTTTTGTCAGATCAAATCAGCTAATTTTCACAAGTGAGAAATAAGACAGATGATAATCTTGGGGATTGATCAAGGTTAAAGTGATTTCCAATAGCTTGCTGTAGTTTCATGTTAACATCTCCACTTAAAACTGACACTTGAAACACTGATGTTTGTGTGTTCATCCTGTTTGTTGCTTTGATTTGAAGTTGGAGCTTAGTGTAATTTTGGGCTTCAAGAGACATTGGTTTACATCCTCTTCTCAATTTTGAATATTCTGAATTTTTGAAGCAGGAAATTAGAGGTCATCCAGGCCTTTGTTTTTAAGACATGCCTGTAGTTTAACTAGTTGATTTGTATCATCTGGCTTGACTGGATAAATAAAGCTGGGTATCATCAATGAAAATGTATGCAGAGCTTTCTAATAATACTGCCTAAGGGAAGTATGTATAATGTAAACAGTACTGGTCCTAGCACAGAAGCCTGTGGAACTCTTTGACTTCATCAATTGTTCGTACGCGTGGTCTGAGGCACTTCTACATTTGTTCTTAAACTACGAACAAAGTCAGGCATGAAAATATTGATAAATCACTGATTTGTGCATGGAACATTCGCACACAGAATTTACACACAGATTTGTGCGTATACATTGTTAGTAAATGAGGGCCATTGTCCTGTTGCATGATCCAATTTCAACCAAGCTTTAGCTGTCAAATAGATAGCCTCACATTTGAATCTAGTACACTTAGGTATACAGAGGAGTTCATGGCCAAGTCAGTGTCAAGGTGCCCAGGTTTTGTGGCAAAACAAGCCCAAATCATCACAGCTCCACCACCATTCTTGACAGTTGGTCTTAGGTGTTGGTTCTCATGTGCTCTGTTTGTTTTTTGCCAAATGTGGCACTGTGCATTATGGCCAGACATCTCCACTGTGATCTTGTGTGTTTAAAGGACATTGTTCCAGAAGCCTTGTGGTTTATTCAGATGCAACTTTGCAAACCTAAGCTATGCTGACATGTTTTTTTGTTGACCAAAGAGGCTTTCTCCTGGCAACCCAAACAAGCAATACTTGTTCAGTTTTTTTCTAATTGTGCTGTCATGAAGTTTAATATTTAACATGCTAACTGAGGCCTGTAGTGTCTGAGATGTAGCTCTTGAAGTTTTTTTTTTTAATTTCTCTGAGCATTGCATGATCTGATCCTGGGGTGAATTTGCTGTGATATTAACTCCTAGGAATATTGTGGCATTCTTTTAACACACCTGAATGCTCCAGACCAGGAAACTGCCAAAACCTGCTTTTATAGGTGGTCATGCTTGCTGATTTGATTAGCAGCACCTGACTGCTAATTACCTTCTTAATTCCTATGGCAGCAGTAAGGGTGTACTTAGTTTTTCACAGGATGCATAGTGCATACTCTAGTGCTTTGCATAGTGTGTATTTTCTTTTTCACATAACTGGAGGTTTGAAAACGTTTCTGTTTCCGCTCAGGAGACAGCTGGTAGTGCTGATTTTTTTTTTTTTTTTTTTTTTTAACCTTCCCTAACCCCCAAAATTATTTTAAAAAAGTTTGATTTTTTTAAAATAAAGTATTCCGTTATCTAATTGAATATAGAATAGAGCACAATGAAGAGTGAAGAACAGACCAGTTTTACGCATATAAAAATGGACTGAACACAGTACTAGAACTAAAGGCTTAGAGAAAAAGGTGCAGAAAAACCAGGAAAATTTTATGACTTCATAATAATTAGGCTGTTTAGCTGGTATCTGAACATTAACTATAAGACAAAATCATTCAACACTGTATGTGAATGAGGCTTTACCATAACAAATTCATGTTACCCTTCATCCTCACTGTGCATCCTCATTGGTCATCTCACATGGGGACAGTAGGATGATGTGGAAGTGGTGGCTGAGGAGAGGAGGGTGTGGGCAGCTCTGCTTAGACTGCCGTCCATACAACCTGGAGCTGAGTAGAAAATGGATGGATGGCTGATAGATGATATGTTTCCTGATTTGTGACTTGATGATGATGATGATCTTACATGTGATGGTAGCATTTCTCTAAATGTTTGTGGTGTTCTGCAGGCGAAATGGAGCGGTCACCCATATTAAGATCCAGAACACAGGAGATTACTATGACCTTTATGGTGGGGAGAAGTTTGCCACTCTTGCAGAGCTAGTGCAGTATTACATGGAACATCATGGGCAACTGAAAGAGAAAAATGGAGATGTTATTGAGCTCAAGTATCCACTCAACTGTGCGGATCCCACCTCAGAGAGGTGAGTGTTGGTGTTGATGTAATATTTTTGTGGTAGAATGTGGGCCTTTAGGTATTATTAGTTCATGTCCAGCTCTAAAAAGTTTACAAGTTCTAATTTTCAGATTTTTCTCTCATTTTTGAGCACATTTAACATTTTGTAAATTAAATTTAGATAAGATAAATTTGGGCACAGCTGTTGGTTTCCAGACCATGGCAAGTAACACAATCTCTATCATATTACCTTTTATGCAATATTCCAAACATTCCGCAGTCAGCATGAATTGAATTTAAGACTATAAGCTTCAGATTTTAATGTTATTCCTTTTATCTGTGATCAGCTGTGCTTACTTAAAGTAAACTAAGGCAGATCTTGCAGTTCAGGTAATATGCAAGCAGATGTCTTGTTGTGTGATATATTATACTGCTAGCTTCATATTTTCCTGTTGCAGATGGTTCCATGGACACCTGTCGGGTAGGGAGGCTGAGAAGCTGCTCACGGAGAAAGGCAAAAATGGCAGTTTCCTGGTGAGAGAGAGCCAGAGCCATCCAGGAGATTTTGTTCTGTCGGTCCGTACTGGAGATGACAAAACAGACAGCAGTGACAGTAAACCCAAAGTCACTCATGTCATGATCCGCTGCCAGGTAAGAACCAGCTTTTGTACACACTTCAAGTGTTTTCCCACACCGAAACTTTGCATGTTAGTATACCTGTATGCTGTACACCATGTAGCATGCAGGTATACTAACATGCAAAGTTTCGGTGTGGGAAAACTGTTGTGGCATTCTTCAGTATTACTTAGTTGCCTCTCCAAAAAGTCTCACAGGTTGACTGCAGCTGACCTTAGTTGTCCTTGATCTGCTCTGGAGATCCACTCTGAACTGGAGGAATCTATAGCAGGTGCAGAACTGGTTCATATTCTGCCACACTGAGCTCACTGAGGTTGCAGAGCAGAAAAAGGACTACCAGCTACAGCTGCAGGCTAAAACTATGGCGTTGGAGTACATAATCAGGATAAGACACTCACTAGAGAGGCAGCTGATTATATTACTTGGTTATTTATAAGTTGTCTTGAGTTGAAAAGAAGGCAGCTGAACTTCCTTAGGTTTAGAAAAAACTCAAGAAATTCATCTGCCTTCTTTTCAAACTCTTTAGACTACCATGACCTGGATGACTGAGAACCTACAGTATTAATAAAAATTCAAATTCAGAAGCAGAACACTGTCTTAGGAAATTCTTTTTAACTAAACCCAGTGGTATAGGTGCTGTTACCCAAGGTGGGTAAGCTAGATGTTTTGTTGTCATAATTCAGTGTCTGTAAAATAGACTTTTTGTACATTACTGAAAGCACCAACATCTCAGTAGTTTAAGACAGGATATGCTGCTGATGTACCTGTGTTCTTTTTTGCTCAGCATGACCTGAAGTATGATGTGGGTGGAGGGGAGAAGTTTGACTCTCTCACAGACTTGGTAGAGCACTACAAGAAGAACCCCATGGTTGAAACTCTGGGCACTGTGCTTCAGCTCAAACAGGTTTGACCCATCTCCTATAGCTATACAGCTCCCTCAGAATCTGTTCAATAGTAAAGGAAGGAAACATTGCCTGACTTGTTTCTCTTCTGACTCCTGCTCTTCTCTGCAGCCTCTGAACACTACCCGTATTAACGCAGCAGAGATTGAGAGTCGAGTTAGGGAGCTTAGTAAACTAGCGGAGGCAACAGACAAGGTCAAACAGGGATTCTGGGAAGAATTTGAGGTGAGTCATTCTGTGTTTGTGTTCATTTTTAGCATTCAGGTACTTTTATATTATGGACAACTTAAAAATTGAGGTATATTGTCATGTAAACATTAAAGATGATGTGGTTAATGGCTTAAATTGATAAAGACACTTATACCATTTCATATATAAACATAAATTATTTATCTGCATGAAAATGGACATTTTGGTAATTGTTATTAAAAAAGCATTTGTTTAATTAAGGTAGCTCTGCGCAGCTTTAAGAAAACCACTGTTTTTAATAAGATCAGATAAGATGAGATAAGAAATACTTACTTAATTAATCACAAAAGTTGGGAAACTACTGTGATACAGCAGCCAAAACATGGAAAACAACACCCATGGATGTGAAGTGAACTGCCTGCTGTTGTTCATGTTTTCATGCATCTCTATTGTATGCATTATATGTCTTTACAGACAGTATAAAAGATGGACATAGCCACGATAGCATTTTTGTGGTGCCATTATGAAGCCCTATACTGAGTGTTTTCACTGTTGCCATCTTGGTGTTTTGAAACCGGGTAATCCTCCTTTCTGACTCTTACGGCACTTTAATGTTTGCTGTTCACCCTGTCAAACGGCGCCGTGCGACAAAGTTGATGTCACATCTGCTTGTGCGAGCCGCCATTTTGGTGTCATTTATACCAGTCGTGCACCTCTCAATTTTTGTAACCTGGTGCATTGTGCTGCTGCCGCCACAGCTTGGTTGAAGACACAAGTGTACGATTGTGTCAGTTTCAGTAGCTCAGAAGCTCAGAGGCTCAGAGATTCACAGATTATACAGATCAAGATGCTGCAACAGTTTGAAAAGATAAGACTTTCTGGAAAAAACACTCAGCAATGTCTTTGCTTCAGGTTTTGACTTCTTCTCTTCTTATATCAGTACTGATGTGTCGGTATTGTCTGAGTGGCGACACCTATTGTTCAGGAGAATACTGCAGCGGCTACCTGCACCTTAACGACAACCATAAATAGAAGTGGCTATGGGATGACGTTACTGCTGGCGCGAAGCGAACAATGCAGCGGGTATACTGGGGTCTTTAAGGGCCATCCACACAGGAAGTGATTTACAGTGACGTGGTGACCAGAGACAGTGGAGTCAATAACATGGAAATGGAGCAGCCAGCAGTTTTTCCCATAGATTTCTATATAACCGAAAGTTTTTCTGCATCCACAAGGGTCACTCCCTGATCGCCATTTAAAAAAAAAAAAAAAAAAAAAAAAAAAATATTTATTTTTTATTTTATTTTTTTATAAAAAAAAAAAA
>VUQS01033753.1:0-20247 GCA_015108495.1 Heterochromis multidens
TTTCTTTTATCAGGGAGCAGCAGAAACAGTCTATGTTCAGTAGCAACAATTGCCCCTGTTAGAGTGAGGTGAAGTGGTCGAGCGCAAAAAAAAAAAAAAAGTACACAGCTGTGATTTACTGTGCAGGGGCCTCTGGAAGAGATTTAAAATGAAAATGTCCATGTAACAGTTTCCTACCTTTCTCCATTTTTCTGTCCCCGCCAGTTCTTTTACGTTCCGGTTCATGTGTGTGCTGCAGCAGTCTTATGCTCTCATTGGTTGAGACGCGTGATGACGCCCATCCCAAGCCTGTACATCCCACCACCTGTGACACATGTTTTTGTGTATTCAGAGCCAGTGAGCAACGGACTTTCAATAATAATAAAACTGCGTTAACGCGCGATAAAATAATTGTCGGCGTTAATTAATTAATGCGTTAACGCGTTATCGCGTTAACGTGCCCAGCCCTAACATATAGATATATATATATATGTCATCTGTTTCCCATATCACTGAGCCAAAGCACAACATGAATCAAAATTGGTTTATTTCTGCTTTATTTCAGCAGCTGCACTGAGGGAGAAAGCCAAAGACTGCCACTGAAAATAGACAATGCCCCCACCCACTCCCTCTGAATTGATATTAAAAATAGAGTCCACAGTACTAGAAAAAAAAGCACACAAAAATGTGGCTCAATTACTGATTGCAGCAGTCACAATAACAAAAAACTCCAAATTTGAATTAAGATGGGACTCGAAGCAAAGTGGACATGCTTGTTATAATTTCTGACCAACATTGACACTTCAGGCTTGGTGTTTCTAGATTGATTCATTGCAATGTAAAATGTTCTTTTTGTATAGAGTTTAGCATTTATCAGAATGACTAATTTTAGTGAGTGACCATTTGAATTGACACATTTATTCATCACCAGGCCATAGTGTTAATTGTCTTATGTTCTGACTTAGAGACGCCTCCTCAATATAACAAATATACAGTCTGCTCCTGTGGGGGACTTGTGAGGCAGAGTGTGAAATTAATACTTCTCTCTTTGCAGTGCAATAAATAAAGTCTTTAGTTTATCAAGGGAGAGCACCCTCCTTCTTGCATATCATTACAGTTAAAAAGGCCATGGGTATTATTTCACACTTAACTGGAAATGTGAAAATGATTCACCACAATTTCACAAAAAAGGCTAATATTGTTGACTTGACTAGTGTGTCAGAGCAATGTATGTAATGTACACAGTACATTACAGGAAACACAACCATAGATTTGGTAAGAAAGAGCATAGCATATGAGTACAGAAGCACAAACCTTTATGCTCTATACAACCCAAATTCCCAAAAAGATGGGCTGCTAAGATATTTTACTATTTCATGAAAACTATTTAGCTCATTTTGAATTTGATGTCAGCAACATGTCTCAAAAAACACGTTTACCATAGTATAGCATCCCAACAGCCCATAAATAGAATTTGAGGAGACCAGTTGCTGGACCTTTGGGAGAGAAATGTCCCATTCTTGTCTGATATAGGATTCTAGCTTTTCAACAATCCTGGGTCTTCTTTGTAATATTTTTCATTTCATGATGCATCAAAGGTTTTCACTTGGTGAATTGTCTGGACTGCAGGCAAACCAGTTCAGCTTCTTCTCTTCTAGTACGAAGCCATGCTGTTGTAATAGGTTGAACACTGTCTTGCTGAAATATGCAAGGCCTTCTTTGAAAAAGATGTCGTCTGGATGGGAGCATATGTTGCTCTAAAAAGTATACTATATATACTTTTCAGCAGTGATTTTTAGCCTTGTCTCTTGTGCACAGAGATTTGCGCTGATTCTCTGAATCTTTTGATGAAATTAGGTACTGTTGATAAAGAGATATTCAAAGTTTTCACAATTTTACATTGAAGAACATTATTCTGAAATTGGTCCATAAATAGTAGATTTAGACTGTAGATTTGCAAATTGATGAACATCTGCCCATCTTTACTTTTGAGAAACTCTGCCTCTCTAAGATGCTCTTTTTTATACCCAGTGACCGTAACATGTTAAATGACCTGTTGCCAATTAACCAGGTAGATGCCAAATGTTCTTCCAGCTATTGCTTTTTAGTCCCACTTACTTTTGTAGCCTTTTGTCCCCCTTTCGTTGTTCTAATATTTGAGACATATTGCTGCCATCGAATTTAAAATGAGCCAATATTTTTCTTACAATGTTTAATTTTCTCATTATAAACATTTGACATATTTTCTGTGTTTTATTATGAATAAAATATGGGTTTATGAGACTGGCAAATGCATTCTGTTTTCATTTACCTTTTACACAGTGTCCCAGTATTTTTGGAATTTGGGTTCTAGCAAAAAACAAAAATGCCCACTGGGAATAGTTATTCAAAGCAAACAATACAAGATAATCTAAAAAATCTTAGTGTTAGTGTTAACTGTTGTATATAAATGGAATGAGAATACATGCAACAGCAACACCCTAATTTTCCTAGAAGACTCTGCCGACCAAAAAACTCAAATACTGCTATGACATGATAGGCTAAGAGTTTGCTTTAATAGGTCTTATTTGTTAATTTATTTACCTAGATAGTTGGTAGGTCAGTTATCTTTAAAGGCTGGGGCACTGACAATTTGTACCAAATGTCAGTTCCACCAGCTGTAGTCCTCGGGGATAAGCTCCAATTGCTCACACATGATACTTCCATCACAGTCAGCTGTAGAGGTGTCGAGGGACACAGTAGTGATAAAGATACAGCAATGCAAAATTAATGCAGGGCAGCAAAGGAGTGTTGGAAGGAATAAAGAGGTTGCTGTCACAACCCAATGAGCAGGTGTGTATATAAGCCAGCTTTATAAGAAGAAATGACAAGAAGATATAAAAATTTGATGATATAATGCAATTTTTGCAGCCTTTTTTTCCCTCACATTGGGGGTAGGGCATTTCAGTCATTTAATACTCTAGAAAATACCCTTTTCACTGCAGAAATTTCATAGCAGAACAAGCACAGATGTAATTGATAACAGATGGCTGCATAGCATTTACGTAACCCCTATACCAGCAATTGTAAATGCTCTATGACTGACATGGCCTAATGGGATCTATAATGGAACTCAGCCCTTTTTTGAGGTTAATAATTACATCTGTGCTTGTCCTTCAATGGCAAATCAAAATGCTCTCTGAGAAAAAGATCAATTAGGTTTTAAGTCACAAGTATCAAGGCAGCATTTTGTGAGAGAATCCTGGGAGAGTCTCAGAGTGAGGAAATCTTGTTTACCTGTTATGACATATTTGACTTTGATATACTGCCTTGAAACATGGTAATATAAAGGTGACATATTGTTCTTTTTATCTTGTTCAGTAATGCTCGGCTTTTCGGACATCTATAAATGACACTTTCAATTTATCTGGTCAATTTAATCTCTTTTAGTAGATTTTTCCATTCAGTTATGAAAGGCTCAACCTTTAAAAATAAACTAATGTCTCGTGAATTTGTGACTCAATTGATCAAACATGACAGGATTTTTTGTTCTTTTTTTGTATGTCACAGATCTTGACTTGAATAACCTTCAGTTCAGCCATCTCACCAGGACAATGGCTAATTCAGGGACTGGTGTGTGATGGCAGTCAAAAATTGAGGATGGATTTTGCTCAGCTTAAATTAACTAATGGATTCCTTGTTCCTACTGTCTGAAGCAACCCATAAAAGCATTTCTGAAATAACATTTAGGAATATTTCCAGTCTAAAATAAAAAATCTATTTAGGAATGTTGGAGGGTTGGTTTGGACATAAGTCACAGGACTTTTAGCCATACCTCCTGTATGGGATTTTTATTTTGCACCAGAACAAGTGTCTTCATTCTCAACAGTTTTTCAAGACAAAGAAATGGGAACTTCTTCAACGGCCAAGTTGGTCATCCAATCTCAACCTACTAAAGCGTGCTTCTCAGTTATTGAAGACAAAACTGTAGTCAGAGAGACCCACAAACAAGCGGTAATTGAAGATGGCTGCAGTAAAGGTCTAGTAGAGCATCTCAAGGGAGGAAACACACCATTTGGTGATGTCCATGGGCTCTAGATTTCAGGCAGTCATTGACTGCAAATGATTTTCATCCAAGTATTAAGAACAATCTTTGTATTTAAAAATTATGCTTGTCCAATTATTTCTGAGCCTCTGTAAATGGGATACTATGCATAAAAAATAACTGTAATTCCTAGACAGTTAATGCAAAATTAAAATCCTTTGAATTAAAGCTAAAAGTCTGCACTTCGATGAGATGACTGTTTGATTTAAAATCCACTGTGGTGGTGTACAGAGGCAAAACTACAAAAAGTGTGTCTTTGTCCAACAAATTATAGACTTAACTGTAGATCTGAAGGCATGGTAAATGATATTTGTTAGTGCTTTTATTATTATTCATTCAGTATGCAATTTTTTTTAAAATTAGTTACATCTCAAGGAGCATCAAATGTTTTTTTGTTTAAATTTGTTGAATTAATTCCTCTGTAATGTACTTAAGTTTTCACATTATTTTTGTAAAAGTATAGACTAGGGACGTTTGGCTACTACAACATCAAATTCCTTTCACAGGAGTGCCTGTAATCCTTCTCATTAATTAACAAGACTGAATGTGCACGTGAATGGAATGGAAGTACATCCCTAAACAGAAATCCAGCAGTAAAAGCATAATCAGTGAATGGTTCATACTAAATCAATTAAACAAATTGCTGGTTTTTGGTGGTGTTTGAGTTTGTATTTCCACGTGATCGAACAGGCTTTGCTCCCTGATATCCCAGTATCATGTTTTGACACATTCTGTTACACCAAGCAGAACCAAAAAGTGAGGCGACAAGCTGACCTTGGAGCACTATTTGTTGATTTAGTGAGACACACTCTGAAGCAGCTGTCAATACAATGCCTCTAAAGGATTGATTTAATCACTGTACATAAATCTTCATAAATATCAATGACAGATATATTTTGAGGACATTCTTAATTTTGCCTTTAGATGAGTCCTGTATTTACTTTGTATGTATGTGTGCTGTCTAGAATGATCTCTGGCTAAGCTCTATGCTCTCTATTACATCTAAAAGTGTGGAAGCCTTATCCTAGTATCTCTTGGAATACTGGATAGCAAGATTTTGATCTTATCTACTCTGATATCCACCCTGTCACTGTTCAGTGCTTTTCATGTTTTCCATCCAAGAGAACATTTTATTCTCACTGTCTCATCAGTAGTTCATCCTCAAGACAAATTCATGTAAATAATCATCCTGGAATGTTTCTTTAATAGCTGTGTGTTTACTGTTTCTTAGAGTATGAGAATTCCCAGGACAGTAGTGTATTCCACACTGACACCTGCCCTCTAAGCTGGCTCCTAACAAACCAACATCAGTTATTTTATCTCAGTCTTCTGGTCATAAAAAAGCTTCCTTATTGACCATAAAAAATTTCAGCCTTTGAAATGCAGACTGCTTGGCCCACCACTTGCTTTCCACTCCTGCTTCACATAGAACATTTTCAGCATCCAGTATATGTTGTCAAAGCAAGGCACCATACTCTGCATTGTAAAATAGATTTTCCACCACCAACTGTGTAAGAAGAGATTGAAACCAGTGAAATATCACCAGGTTGCAATTAAGTCATGACAGGCAAATCACACACGTTATCATTCCCTGTGGAGTAGTGGTGAAAACATCTGTGATTAAATGCTTTGACAGTGTTGATTTGGTTTTAATTTCACATTCCCAATTGCACACAAAATCAGGTGTCTGTGTGTTTGGCAGCCACAATATGACACCAAACCTTATTTGCTGACATATACTAAAAAACTATCCAAAGAAACCACTGTGGCCCATAATGAATAGTTTATATATTTTCTATTATCTTATTTTGACCAAATTAACACTGACTAATTTCCTTTCATGATCTTTTTTTATTATTCAAAATGCCATTAGTCCCCTAAATCCCAGTCTAATTAAGGCTTAAGAAAATATAATGAAATCCAATTTGACAATGTAGCACTGGTTTCCACACCATCTCTAATGATCCATTGCCTTTCCAATACAGAAAAGGAGCTGGAGGGAGAGAATGAGAGAGAAGCCCTCATCACATCAGCATATCTTTAGTCCTCTGTCGGCAGTGTGCTTTCCTGGGTTATTAAATAAATCTCTTTTAATCAGACAAAACTATTTTACACAGCCACAGCAGTGACATAAGCCCAGCTGTATCCCTATCATTTGCTGACATATTTTATGTGCTGCCTTCATTGCCATGGGAAAAACCATCTCCCTAAACACATTACCTTGAAATTAACAGCCATACTATGCCATATTTCATATTATCTAGGCATTACCTTTGAATGTGTTTTAATTCCAGTAGTAGTCCCTCCCATGCCATGACTGTAAATACAAATCACTGAGCAATAAATTACTCTTAAAGAGCATTTTGTGTGAAATCTGCTAACAATTTAACATCTGGAATATTCATAAATGATGTCAGGATCCCCAAATTTGATGAATACATACAGATGTTGTTCTTCTTCATTTATACAGCAGCCAGACTTTTCTGTATGGTAGGTCCACTGGTACACTGTTGTGGAACCTACAGTCGGTTAAAAAGGGAGGTGATGATCAGTGAGCAGCAGTATGGCTTCATGCTGAGAAAGAGCACTAAAGCTGTGAAGTTTACCGTGAGTGTTGATGGAGAAACATAGAGAAGGTCAGAAGGAGTTGCACAGTGTCTCTGTGGATCTAGAGAAAACATAGGGTGCCAAGAGAGGAACCGTATGAGGAAGTCAGGAGTGGCAGAGAAGTATATGGGGGTGGTGCAGGATGTGTAAGAGGACAGTGAGATGAGGTGTGCAGAAGACAACAACAGCAAAACACTAATAAAATAAAATGGCAATAAAGCTTAAAGAAACTATAAACAAATCTTTCCCCAGGTTTCCTTTTCAGAGCAGTCCCAGTAATTCTTTAGTCTGGGCTATATTTCTGCTTCTCTCTGAGTCTTTTTCTTTTTCATCTCTTCCCTTCCTTTGTTCCTAAGAAATGCTTCAGCTAATCACCAGAGGGCTGAGGGCCGTTTGCTTCTACTCACTAGTCTGGCCTCCCAGGATGCCCCAAATGGATCCCATTGTGGGTGTTCAATGACATCTTCCCAGCTGCCCTCTTTCTCGGCCCTCAGACAATTTCTTCTCAATCCCTCCTCTTATACCCTTGGGAGTAAACTTATTGAAGGGGCATTTTTCATTTGCTGCACTGTGAGCTGATGAGTACTCTGGTCACAGGCAAGTTGAAGTCCTGGCTTCAAGTCTTCTCTTGATGATGTGGAACTCATTCATCAAGTATTTTTTTCTCACACTGATAATCATGACGATGATGATAAATGTTCTGCCAAATAATAATAATAATAATAATAATAATAATAATAATGCATTTAATTCATTCTGTAGTCATGGGTATCTCTTTAGAGTTGTGGTGATTTGCTAATTTAGATGAACATATCTTGAGTGAAATGGCTCATGGATGTCCACTCTTCACCTAAGCAATGTAGAAGCACAGAGTACTATCACTTTAGACATAAATCACCTTAACATTGTCCTCTACTTCAGCAATACTTTATTTACTACTGAAAATTAGTAGTAGAAATAGTGCAAATAGTGCAGAACATGCAGGAAAACTGCTACCCTTAAAATGTTTACTGATTAATGTAAACATCCATTTGTTCATTTTCTTAACTGCTTATCTGCCCTAGGGATAGGGTGAAAGGCAGAGACACTCTGGACAGGTCTCCAGTCTATCAAAGGTTTAACAAAGAAAGACAGTCAACCAAGCAGCCTCACAACCACCACACAGAAAGGCCCCATCCAATCAGGAGGTTCGAACCAGGAATCCTTTCTGTGTGAGGCAAGAGTGCAAACTACTGCAGAACTATACTACCTGTGAATGTAAACATGATTCACAATACATTTCCAAGATTGTTTTATAAATACTTTGCTTTAAAATATAGACTCCACTGTGTTTTGAATCCAAACCAACTGCAGGTCTTTAGATGTCATCCTCCCTATATTTCATAGTGGGCTGATAGAAGTGGGGTCTGAGTAATTGTTTTCCAAAGGCACATTACAGTTCAAATTGCCTGAGTGTTTGGCTGTAACAAAGAGAATGGAGGTGATAAAGCCTGTTACTAAAACCTCTCTCCTTGTAAACCTCTAAGTCAAGCTGACTCACCCACTACTTCGCCTATTCCCCTGAGAGTGATATGTGTGAGCGTGGGTACACTCATATTCACTGGAACTTTAAAATTACTGGGTTTACTCATAATGCTGAGATGTTATTTCAAATGTAAAACAATAAAGTCACTTTATTTCCAGTTGTGTCATTGTTTCACCCACAGTTAGGCTCACATATTCAGATATATTTACTGTATACACACAAGAACAAAGTCTGATATACTAGCACTAATTAAAGTGGCAACTCTTCCAACAACAAAAAAAAGAAAACAGAAATGTATAAGTTTAATCATTCATTGAATTTGTAATGGAGACATGAATATATGAGTTAGTGAGTTATTAATGCTTTATTTTACATACAGGTTTCACATATATGTTTGCTTGGTCCTATTTTCTTTGTAGCTTGTTTGGCTGTTAATCAATGCTAGCAAGAGAACGGAGAACATTTATGTTTGAAGTAAAAGCTGCGCCTTTTGAAACGTGTTGGCTCCAGAGGTGAGGCAGAGCTTTAAATTTGAAGGCAAAATTCTCTGTTTCCGGTTTGTGGCCCTCTTTTTTATGTTTTACTATCACTTAGCTAGTAGCTAGAGAATGTTTGCAGACAAGTCGCCATCTTCCACGCAAACTACGGGTGATGGCAGTAATCTGTTAGTACCCTCAACTGATTTCACCTACTTTGTGACTGCTAGCTCCATGAAGCACTCAACAACCGTTTGGGGAATACAAATTTTTCCCTAGCAATCAGTGTCTGGTCTTTCGGCACATGTGACTAGGGCCTAAGATGAGAAGTCTACAGATAGCTACCTGATAAAGCAAAAACACTATACTGTTTCTGTTCTTCCTGCACAATTGCTGAAGATTTTAATTTAAAAAAATCTAAATGTTAATCTCAATTTGGTTAAAACATATCCATCAAAATTAAAAGCATGTCACACAACAGCAAATGCTTCAGCAAATACACCACTTTTTATATACAATGTTTAAGTATAGCTGTGTTATTAAGGTTAGGCCCATGCTCTCTTTTTATTATTTCATTGATGCCAGGTCATACTGATGCCACATCCAGCTTTGGATCCATACTTAGATAAGAGAGTGGTACCAATCTTATGATCAAAATATGGGCAAAAAGGGAATAAGCCAATTTTCTCAAAAGGAAAATGCCTTTTGACTGCAAGAACATAAATTTGGAATAAAATCAACTCAACCCCAACCTGTTTTCAATGCCTTCATTTAAGCAAAAACATCATGAAATATGAATTGCATTCCTTTCATTAAAATGAAATCTGAATTTCAAAGAGTAATCGCTTCTTTGTCAAAAAAACAATCTGAGCTGAGGACAATTTTTGCTTGGAGCACGGATGCCAAATGTGGCAATTTCCTTTTCTTACCTGAAGGAAACAAAACCATCACAGACAGCGCTGATCTCCCTTTCAGACTGTGAACACAGCACATAGGTTGCAAAGGGGGCTACTGGGAACGACATCATGTCAAGCCTCCTTTCGATTGGAGTTGTCAGTGAGAATGAGCGATGCAAAATGCCAATGTCAAAAAGCCCTGTGTTTAGCTTGTCCATGCTGACAGGTTAGGAAATGGAGCATGCTACCTGACCAGCATAAGAGAATTGCTGCCCTCCGGTGCTGCAGCAGTCACATCTGCAGGCCAACGATAAACAAGTTTTCATGCCTTCAATCACCTCGAGTCCAGCCACATTTTCTTTCTCTTTCTCTTTCTTTTTCTCTTTCTGATTTTAAGGATCTCCGCTGTGTGTTCCAGCAACAGAAAAAATATCAAATTCTCTAATCAAATAAGAACTTCTAAATGTGTTTGCTGGTAATTTGCATTGCGTGTAGAATACTCAGAGACAATTTATTATATAGTACAGTGAGTGGTTAAGTATATATCTATTTTTGTTTGTTTGTTTGGTTGCTTGTTTGTTTTAATTTGATTATATAGCATATGTTTAATTATGGAACAATAGTAATTTCTAAGAAATAAGCTTAAACCATCTCACAAAGAAAAATGGCACATTCGTTGCATTATCTTTTTGACTGTCCCTGCATTTCATTGGTAATAAAGTATTTTCTAGGAAGATGTGTCCATTTTTTATCATTTTTGATCACACTCTGAATTTACAAAAATCTAAAGCTAAGAGATCTCTTATCAAAACATGTATTGCTGTTTCAATTTTCCTGAACTTGCAGTTCACGTGAGTCCCCAAATTTAATGGTTCACTTTTTAATGCCGGTGTAAGTATAACCTAATCACTGCAACCCTATGCAAGTTTGTGTATAAAGATAAAGCTATACATGCTTTGCTTGTAACAATACATCATTAGCATTCCAAGGATATACAATCTGTCAGCTAAAACACTAGTTCCAGAGAGGTGTGTCACACTTTCGTTTTAGAGGATTTAGGCACCCTACACAGGTTTCATTTACTCTGAAACATTCAGATTTCCTTGTGGCATATCCATCAGAGAGGAGAAATGAAAATTAGATAATTGGAGACTATGTATCTCTAATAGTCAAACTCACCCTTACATATTGGCTTCTTCACATGATCAGAGTCTAAAATCTCTGTGGTTTGTCTGCAACAATCCACATGGTTTCTGATATTAAAAGAACACTTAACTGTCCAAGCAGCTGTATAGGCCATCTCATCTAGCACTAGAACTGCCAGGAGGGGTCAAAATGTCCCCTCCTGCAACAAGATGATGCAAGACATCATTTCTTGAAGAAGTTATTAATTTTCATCAAATTTTTGTAATTTTAACTAAGATTTGACAAAATTTGACAAAAAAAATTTGAGATTAATTTTTAGGGGTTTTATTAGTTAGGATAAAACAAACAGCTAACACATCTAAAAAAATTTAATTATTACAGCCGAAGAACATTACGAAAAGTTAAAAATGAATTTTGGATAATGTGTGGCATTAGTTGCACTAAAATAAAGAAAATACAGATTAAACAGCTGGTTGCTTACATTTTCAAAAAGTTCTCCACACTCTGGAGTCTCTGTTCAGTTCAGCTGCGGTTCCCCCGCTGCTCAGAACAGTCAGCAACCCGCCTAGTTCTCCATACATTGGGTCACACACTCCCTGCTTTGCTCCGGCTCAAAATCCCACCCTCAGACCAGCAGTAATTATTCATCTTTCATCTAACTACAGTCCCCTATATATTTATTTATCAATTACATCTAGCTAGCTGTGGCTCATGTTATAACAGCCTTCCATCAAAATGTGTGTAAACAATTGTGTTGCTAGGCAACCAAGTGTGGCAGTAGTGGTTCTACATTAATTTCTTTGGGGTCAAAATGACATCCTCTGTGATTCTAGGTATAAGTGGTCATACTTCTTTTTTTTTCTTTTGAGCCCACACAACTCAAAATTCAGTATTTGATGAATAAGCCCATTTTAGGAAAAGTCATGAAATATGAGATGATGGGGTTTTAATTTAACAGAGATACAGGATTTTTAAAATGCCAAGGGGTCAAAATGACCCCTTGACTGTTCTAGTGCTAGTACAGCTATAATATGGGAACCCTGCATTAAGTCATGTTTGAAAGAAGGACTGCGTTAGACGAGTGCTATTGTGCCAGACTTTTAAATCAATAACCCCTCACTGGCCTTGTTCCACAGACTAGTGGCTTCAAAATATCCATAAACTCATAAATACATTCACTAGTTATTAAGACAGTGCCATCAGGCAGAGAGAGACAAATGATTTTTATTAACAACACATGTTCCATTTACTCTTTTGCAAGATTAAAATTCACATATTTTGAACACTCTTTATTTGGCAGATCCAATGCCATGTAAAAGTAATTATGTGCATTAGCATCATCTCATGAATCTGATGTACGGTCTATATCAGATTTGTCTAAGATATAGTTTATGACAAAAGTGTGATGGCCAGGGCTTCAAATGGAAAGACTGATGGTACTGTTGAATCACTTAACGTACAGTAAAGCTATACTATATTTTAGTGGGGGGCTAAAGGTCTGTTTGAGGGCTTCAGTGTTCTGTATGTACTTGAATTTAATTTGCCTAAAACTATTTTTTTAGTGTGAATGTATCCAGCTGATGAAATGAGCTGGATATTGTCTACCATGTTACATGATTACAAGAACAAAAAATTAAAATTTTTCCATGGATGTTTCACCATCTTCAGTATCTGAAAATGGTTTTGCTCTGCAGGCTTATCAGCTAATCAGTACTCATTTCTGCTATGATCCTACATAGCAGCCTCACTGGAGCCATTGGCAACACTTTTCAAGTGGCACATGTTATTTGCTGCTAGAGTTTATGCTCAAGCAGTGAGTAACTATGGAAACCCATTCGCCTGTATCTGAAAGATCTTTTACATTACCTCAAAGCATCAGTAAAGAAAACGTTGACAGATGTAAACTCGTTTTTATGAAGAAATCAGGTTTAAGTATTTGTGACACTATTAGGAACATCATTTCACCAACCAGTTTTTCTGTACTATGTTT
The DNA here is from genome assembly GCA_015108495.1 of Heterochromis multidens. NCBI lineage: Eukaryota > Metazoa > Chordata > Actinopteri > Cichliformes > Cichlidae > Heterochromis > Heterochromis multidens. The sequence continues at coordinate 12,704 of VUQS01033753.1, forward strand.
CACTATCGAAAACTATAAAATGCTCCTTACTTTTTGGGACATGCTGCAATCCAGACCATCTTAAAATAAATAACTAAATAAAACGAAATAACTAAAAAAAAAATTTAAAAAAGTAATTAAAAAAATTATAAATCCTACAGTATACCTGTTGTCCTGTTTTCAATTTCTGGCTTTTGTTTGTTTGTTTGTGTTTGTCAAAAATTCTAGAGAAGGTTGTGGCCAAACCAAAGGTGAATAAAATGAATTTTACAAATGTAATTTACTAAGGTTTGCAGAAGGAATTTACTGCAAATTGCTATATTATTTAATGCCTTTAGGAAAAAACAAAAAACAAAAAAACTTTTGATAAGGATTTGATACTTGTGCTAAGAGCATTAATTTATTTGGAGTGGTAGCGGCTGATGTTATCACAACAAGCACATAATTGGTGCAGGTGGATTGCTTAAAGCTATGAGCACATTGACAAAGCTTGGGATCTGTCCTGAATCCCCTCTCCAAATGTTTAGAGCTGAGCCCTGCATATTTCTGGTCATGAGTAATACTATTTAAATATTAGCAGAGTGGAACTTAACATGGAGTGTTGGAGAGAGGGGACAAGAATAGTTCCCCACCATAAGAAGGATACAGGCATGGATGTAGTGTCATGCGTTGACTTTTTCAAACAAGCAAGCAGAGATGATATCTATGGGGGAATAAAATATTCATGAAAAATGAAGGTGGCATTAGCACAACAGCTAGTTAAACTTAATACACTGGGTCAACCAAATGACTTCTCATAGATGGTAATCTGAAAATGCTGGTTGAGCCTGCACCTGTTCAACTTTCCTGTTTTATTAAACATGATATGGCAGGACGTGACATCCCTTGATAATGTGCTAAAGGAGTGCTAAAAGTTTATTCACACTGCAATAACTTCTCTACATCATATGTTGGCCAAGGTGGTCAGTAAGAGGAAACTTGTCTGTGAAGATGATAAATCACAGCGGGCTTGTATACTTGCTAATGCTAGCTCTGTTTCTACATAAGGCACAGATTGTAACTTACAGTCTAAAGAGTTTGAATCTCCAGCAATACTTATAATGTAAAGAACAACTTTACTGCTTGACCAATGCGTTTCGGCTTAGAGCCTTAATCAGGGATGACTCTGTGTGACCCAGTATGTACCTTTATGCACAGTAGCAGAAATTTCATTAAAATGCAATCATCTGTACATTCTGCAGGTCAGGTGTTATACACAGATGATAGGTTCATACAGCTAATTTATTTGTAAAACAGTCCTTACCTGGTTCCGCCTAGGCTGTCAAATTTATCCAGAGAACAGCTGCCCCACCCACCCAAAGCCCACACAGTCTCCATCAATTTTATTAGGGACTGTGTGATTGGGACTTCCAATGGAAGTCTTCACCCTGAAATCAGAATATATAGATTCTCCTTCAGCCGCCTCTCTTTGATCTGTATTGGAATGGTGTTCCCAGGGAGAAACACATAAGAAAAAAACCTATCCTGACACTGTATTATTTCTGCTGGTAGAGTACTGACTCATCAGGACCGCTAATTTGCACTACCCATAGTAAATTGCATTTGGCAATATTAAAATGAACTGTCAGCATCTTTGCTCATAAGTTTACATGTTATTAGTAGATCGCATACAAAACTTTCCACTCCCATCCCATCACATCCCATGCTTTTTGTGATGATGGCATCATACTAATTAGCCCCATGCAGAAAATTTTCCCTCTGTGCCTGATTCCTCCTCACTGTCTTGTGGAGTCCTCAGGTTTTAGTTCTGGGGCCTGTGTTATTCTCTATTTACTACCCATGATTTTGTTGCTGATGATATTCAGATTAATTTTTCCATCAAACTTTATGACTCCTATAGATTATCAATTAATTTCTATCTAACCAGACTGCATAAATCCTAGCAGGGATTTGAGGAATGAGAATGTCCCAAACCTAAGGGTCAAATAAACAGACCCATGACCTGTTAGCCGTGCGACAGGTTGGCGACCTGTCCAGGGTGAACCCTGCCTCTCGATAGGCTCCAACCCCCTGCCTGAACTGGATAAACAGACAAGGATGGATGGATGGATAGATGGATGGATGATCATACTCTTGGACCTCTATCTTCTGCTGCTCATATTACCTGCGTAACCCATGTTATTCTTTCAAAATATATATATATATTTTTCAATTAAAATTTGTTTGCAGGTAATTTATAATATTGCTGCCAAACTACTTACTTTATTAGATGGAATGAAATTATCCATCTTCTTCTTTAATTATGTTCCCTGTTGAGCCACTTTAACATTCTCAACCTTACTTACAGTGGGTGGAACAGTCATGTTTCTGTGTATGTGGCCGATTTTCTACAACATCGGTCTTCAGTTTCCTCACTTAGGTCAGATTTTTTGCAAATTCTTTGAAAAGTCAGTTAGATGTTTAGACAGATGTTTTGGTAGTTTGACTACACAAGGCCTACACAAGCAAAGAAAAACATTCTGTCATTGTTTATATATCTTAGAATCTAACACATAAAGTTATTGTTTAAGTATTTCACAAATATTTTTTTTCCCCCTCTGCCATGCTTTTGGTTTATAACTGGCCTTTTCACCTTTGCCATCCTTGCTGCACATCCACAAGAGTATTGGTCTTCTGGTAAAATATGATTGTAGCTCTATATCCATTTATATTTCCTGACAGTACCTACTGTAATATCTCCCAAATCAAATAAATGTCATCATTCATCACAACAGCAAGTCTCTTCTGATTTGAAAGATACAGGAAAATTCAATTCACTTTAGCTTGACATACATCTATCAAGACTGTTTTCTCTAATTGAACTTTAAGTTCATTGTTTTTTTTTCTTTTTATTCTGCACTGCTGTACTTTATTCTTTTCGAAAACATATAATTATCACAAGTCAATTTAGGCCAGGGTCAGTGTGATAATATCAACAACTGAAGAGAAAAATTCAGATTTCTTCAAACAAACAGGATGTAAGAAAAACTTTGGTAGCACTTCATAATACAGTTTGCAACTTATAATGTAATTTCCCAGCATTTACAATGTAATTTCTCTGAATTTAAGGTGTAACTATCAGTCTCTATGAAAATTACAAAATAACAATTGGAAACAATGAATAAATCTGTATTTTATTGTAAGTATTTTTTTAAAATGAGATCCTTTGGAATATTTAAAAGAAAGGCAGCAGAAATAATACTTTTTTTTTAAGTAATGTGTAACTTTGGAGTATTTTTGAAGAAAGGACGAACAATATTTTTCTGTCTTACATTGTAATGACACGGTATCAATAAGGGTGTGGGTTGTAACAAGTGCAGAGGCTGGTCAGGATTCATTAATTATCTATAACCATTCCCCACAGCCACAGTCATTTGGATTACCTCTGTGTCAGCTGTTGGAGGAATCAACTGTGTTGACTGAAAGTGGATTTAAACAGCAACAACAATGACAAATTTCATTAGTGAGTAATATGGATGTTTTCCAACAGCTAGCAGTTAAAAAAAACTAGCTATTTCATCTTTGCATAACTCACAATGAGCATAAAAATCAACTTTATCAGGTGATAAAGTCATTAGAAGTTAAATAAATTAATAAAAAAAAATCAACATCAAAAGTTGTTGCAACATCTGTGCCACATACATCCAAAAATTCATTCAAATGGAAAGTGTTAAGTCACATAAATAAACAATAAACAAAAACATATGGATAGACATAACTTGCCCCAATAGCATAGACCTCTTTATTACATTTTAAGCATACAACCCCCTTACCCCAATGTATTCTAAAGAATGTTTGCTTTTGAAAATCAATTTTCATTTTGGATTATCTATCTGGTGCATACTGTAGAACAAAAAAAATGTTGATGGAGTATGGTATGGGGAAGCTGAACTTAATTTACAGAGATGTTGAATGGAAAAAAATCACAAGAGGCTTTTCACACTGTGAAGAGCACAGAGAGGTGGATCTGAAACAGCAGTCCCTCAGGATATGCAGTCATTCTCAGCTGAGGTCACCCACCCTGTTTGTTTTCACCACTGTGCTGCTCTCTCCAATGGTATTTTACCCACTGGAGTTAACTCCTTCAGAGAAAAATACTAAAAGAAAAAAAAATGGTTTTTGGACATTTAGGTAACTTTTGGCAGAAAGAATGTTCTTTATTGTAAGCCTTGAGAGGAGAGGTTCTTTCTGGTGTTGAGATCATGTATTCTACCTTACAACCCAAACAAGATACAAATTGATTATATATTTTCTATTTTATTTGCTTGATACTATTCTACCAGAAGCTAAGACAAGTATGCAGCAGGTTTAGTATCCCTACAAGCCACACAGGAAAACAATGTAGGAGAGTACAAACCAATAGGCTTTGCAAGGATAGCTGTAGAAAAATTACATTTTTGCCATTTCACTGAATCTGAATCTGAGTCAAATATGAGTCTGTCCCTATAAATTTATGACCTTCCTTTTATCCCAATATACTGGTACAAGTGGATATTCCAATGGCTATTTAAGTTCTGGAAGAATCAAAAATTTAGAAAATATTCTACAGAGTTGTGCTACAGCAATGATCTAAAATTTTCAACAATACAACAATTTTGAAACAGATCATTTCCAACAGATATACATCACTAACACTGTATACCCTGTTTCAAGATATTTTGCCTATCTGACTACTGTCATGCCTGTCTGACGTGTCTTCAGTGATTCTGATTATTGTCACCTCGTTGGTCATTTGAGTTGACAGGGGAATTGAGGATGATGCACACATCTCCAGTGCATGGATGCATTTCTAATTAAATACCATACTGCTGGTGTTTTTACTGCCAGATTGTGAAATAGCTACTGTATGTAGTGTGTGCATATGTAAATACAGATGGCACATGAAACGTTGAAGGCTCTATACATTTATGCTGTGTATATTTGTGTTGCTAAGCACTATTAAAGTTGTACCCACTTCTGCATATATTTATTATTTCCACTGCTATCAGGCATGATTTGACATACAAAGAAAAGAAAGTGCGAGATTCGGGATATTCAGTCATTTTGGATCACTGACACTGGGATTCTACAAGACTGACACCAAAACAAGTGAACTGGCCAGTATCACAAACACAAAAGTGAGTGTAGGCCTGAAACCAAAAAGGTTTTCAGATGACTTAGGCTAGTACAGCCCTGTAGTCAGTTGGGGTAACTCCACGGTCCAGTGGGTTTACACAAATTTTACAGTATTCATGCTTGTGAAGAGTTCATTTTGGGCTCTTCACCTACTGTGTACAAATCAATGAAGCAGAAGGAACAGCATAAATAGCACTTCTAAAAATAAAGTGATGCTGTGGATTGAGGCAGAGTAAGTCATGTCTAAAGCTCCAGAATAAAAAAAAATGTTATTTTGATTTGCTTCATAGTAAGATGAGATAAACTCTACACTCCCTCATTTTAAATTAAATTAAATCTAATATTAAATGTAATTTTTAATCAAAATCAGAATCAGAATCCTTTATTAATCCCAGTGGTCACAGTTGCTCCAGGACAGCAAGAACAGTAATTTACAAGTTAAAATACCAATATTAAATAATACAATATATTACAAAATTACAAAATATTACAAATAGCTCTAATATATAAATATCCCAATATATTACACAAAATTGAATATAGATAAAGTTGAATTGCGGTACCCCTCTTATCATACTGCCTTTATTATATTAAGATGGAGGTAGATGATCAGCTTTGGCGACTCCTAAAGGGGGCACCTGGAAGAAGAAGAAGAAGAAGGAGAAGAGGTAAAAAAAAAATTTTTTCTACTTTGAAAAGGCATCTTATCAAACCATCTTTACCTACCTGTTATTGAAAGTGGAATAGAGCTCCTGCTGTTCTTCTTGTCTGTACTTGCATTTGACCACCAGAGGGAGACAACGCAATATATAATGCACTGATGGCATAATTATTACATTGAGATGATGTATATGTCCGAGGACCTGTAATTACAGAAAGTGCTGTTTATCAGAGGAGAAATGAAGCACTTGAATATAAGATCATATAGATTTTTCATTCGGGGTGAAGGGTGAATGACCATTACAAGTGTTTTAGTACACAGTCACCAAAAGCTGAGACAGACGCATGCTTTTCCAAGTGTACTCTATTTATAATAATATAAATAGTCTGTCTTTTCTATTTCCTTTTTTCTGTAAAGGCATGAGATCAAAGACATCAGGAAAAATTAAATAACTCTTCATAAACAATAAATTTAAAAAATAAAGGGGGGGGGGTGTTAAAGGGTCATTCCATGGAAACTGTTCACACTTATCCCTAAAATTTTGGGATTTTTTTTTTTTTTATCAAAGCCAAACATGGAAGTTTTCATAGCATTAAGAATATGTTAGAGCTGCAAACAGAATTTCACACTTGGGCACTAATTTGAATTTTACTTTGTTTTTAATTATTAAATTCAGGCGTCAGAGTTGGTTTGTTCTACATTATTAATGCTGCAAGCATTGATGATCGATCTCTCACACCTTTGCATAGTTGAGGGATGTTGCAGTCAAGTTATGATGTAGCTGAGGAGTGTCCTAATAGCTGTAGCACAAGCAAGTTACATATCTCCACTGCTTTGTCATTGATGAGGAGTGGTGAATGACTGGGCTGGTTCCTCCTGAAGTCAACGCTGAACTCTTTGGTTTTGTCGATATTCAAGGCTAGGTTGTTGATGTTGCGCCAGTCCACCAGATCTTTTACCTCCTCTCTGTAGGCCCTGTCATTGTTGTCCTGGATGAGACCCACCGCCTGTGTGTTGTCTGCAAACTTCACGATGTGGTTTGTGGTGTACCTGGCACAGTTGTGGGTCATCATGGTGAACAGCAGTGGACTGAAGCTTGAGGAGAGCCAGTGCTCAGAGAAGTGACACTGGAGATGTTTTTTCCCACCCGCACAAAGTGAGGTCTGTTGGTGAGGAAGTTCAGCAGCCAGTTACACATGGGGGTGCCGAAACTAAGGGTGGCCAGTTTGCTCACCAGATGCTGTGCTAAAGTCCAGAAACAGCATCCACACGTGTGTTCTTCCTTTCTAGATGTTCTAGGCTCAAGTGGAGTACAGAGGAGATGGTCTCCTTCGTTGAGTGGTTAGGGAGTTAGGCAAACTGGTATGGGTCAAATGTGTGTGTGTGTGTGGGGGGGGGTCTGGAGATGATATGGTTTGTTATCAGCCTCTCAAAGCACTCTGTCATGATGGGGGTGAGTGCGATGGGGCAGTAGTTGTTGATGGAGGAAACTTTGGGGTTCTTGGGCACTGGTATAATTGTAGCAGTCTTTAGACATGATGGTACTGCAGCCTGGGTCAGCCAGGTGTTAAAGATGTCAGTGAGAACCTTGGCAAGCTGGTCAGCACATTCCTTGAGCACTTGTCCAGGTACAGTCAGGGAAAAAATTATTTGAACTCCTGCTGATTTTGTAAGTTTGCCCACTAACAAAGAAAAGATCAGTCTATAATTTCAATGGTAGGTGTATTTGAACAGTGAGAGACAGAACAAT
>VUQS01033754.1:2144-12233 GCA_015108495.1 Heterochromis multidens
GTTTGATTGTTGGGGTTTCTCTGTATTATTGTAGGGTCTTTACCCTACAATTTAAAATGCCTTGAGGCAACTGTTGTGATTTGGCGCTATATAAATAAAATTGAATTGAATTGACATGACAGTCAGACACAGAATTAAAAAGAGGAGCTGGGGTGGAGGTGGGTTGCAAACTGGCTTGCACATGCTCATCAACAGTAGGAAGGCTACTAAAGTGGGATTGGCCAATTGGATACATAGAAGAGTATCAGCTGATCCTTCAGCTGATATGGGATGGACTTTGTTGTTTCAGGTATCAGATTTCATGCCAACTACCCAGTCCTGGTTTCAGATGATTTTTTTTTTGTTTTGTTTTTGGCATCCTAACTTAATTGAACTTGGATTGGAAATAAGAAAAGGAGGGGAAGGCATTCAAGGTCACTAGCCTGATTCAAACTGGGGAATTTGCGGTTATTTTTTTAACTACTAGGTCCAACTGTCCAATTCCTCTGTTTATTCTCCGGCTGCAGCAGGAGAGTTAGATGTTTCCAGTAGTGTTACATAAAACATAAAAAATGCTTCACTTTTATGAAGGATTTCTCAGGAAATACCTACTATGCTCTAAATAGTGTTTCATTGCGTTGTACTGTCTTAGAAATCATAACTCCTATGATAATTATGATCATCAATAAAATCTTCTTTTTATGTTTGTAGCCCTTCCACTAGCAGCAACATCCCTCTGATGCGGGTGGTCCAGTCCATCAAACACACAAAGAGGCGGAGCTCCACGCTGGTGAAGGAGGGCTGGATGGTTCATTATACAAGCAGGGACAACCTGGTAAGACTGATAACCCAAAAGCCCAACAGAGGAGCTTAGCCTGAAATGGCTCTGCTTAGAATGTATGCTGGGGAAACCTCCTTCTCCAAAGCTGTGCACATGTGCTGAAATCAGCACAGAAGGTATTTTCCTTGTGAAATAAAATTTAAAATAACTTCTGTAATATTGGTAGGTGGTTCATATTTTGCCATTTAGACTAACTTGGGCTTTCCATTTAATAGCGGAAGAGGCATTATTGGAGGCTGGACAGCAAAAGTCTGAGTCTCTTCCAGAATGACACCGGAGCCAAGTTCTACAAAGTAAGATTAAAGCTATTATTTCTGCCGTGTTCTTGGAAAATCATGCCTTGTGCTTAACCTCATACGACACAGTATTATTCATTAGAATATCAGAAAATTGCTCAGCTTAATCCAAGTTGATACAGTGTTGAGTCTATGGTGAGTTATATCATCAAAATCCCCATAACAATTCAACAGAATTACCACTGTGTCATTTAGGAAAGATCTTTTTTCATATTCATGTATAAATGCTATCTTTCATACTTTTAAGAGATATGTAAATAAAATCGAACTAGTGGCAGCCTTGTGACTCAGCTGAATGGCTGCCGCTTCACAACTGTAAACTACCCTGTGGTCACTTCGTCCCACTGAAATTCCCCCTGTGGTTTTTCACACTGCCGCCTGGTCTCTTCCCTTCATGAAGTGAAAGGGTCGCATCTCTCTATAGTTTCTGTGTTTCAGCTACTTTGGTATCATTAACAGAAGAGATGGGACATTTAAACGGGGTTTTGAAGAAAATGTCAACACTCAGGCTGTCTGTCATACAAAAGAGTTTTGATTAACAGTTATTCTAGGGAAAAAACATCATTTCTAAAATGTGAGACAGTGAGCTGTTAAATGCTGGGTTTCAGTCTTTTTCTGTAATTCTCAAAGTGAGAGAGAATTTGCTGTGAGTGAAATGTTGCGATTTAAATGCGTAAAATGAGTTGAGGAGAATGTGTGACACTTCCCTCTCAGTGGCAGCACTGTAGTCAGTCATTACTCTGCCACAGGGGCTTAAAAGCACAGTAATTACACACTGGGGCCTGGGGGAGGGAAATACAGCCTGCAAGGTAAAGACTTCCACATGTGTGCCGTGTGTGTAGGATGGGGTATGTAATTATCTTATTGTTCGTCTCGCTTTGTCTGTTTTGAGACTTTAACACCTCTTCGTCTTGTGGTCAGAGGTATGTTGCAGCCGGGTGGTGTGTAGGATGCAGCAGAGTTTCCAGTTCAGTTGAGGGTGTATCAAACAGGTGGTCTCACACACAGCTCTTTTTAATGTCCTGCCTGCCTTCTTTCTTACAATCTCCATCCATGTTGGTTGTGAAACAAGATTGGAAAAACTTAATTCCCTCTCCCGTCTCTCCCAATTATTCTGTCACACCCTGCATCCCTGGCCACTAAATCCTTGGAGAGGAAACCTCACTGGGGACCGACTCTTCAGGGTGTGTTTACAGGGCAGCTTTATGTGGTTCTTTATTATCAACTTGGCACTCAACTATGTTTAAAAGCTTCAGGAGGCTAATTGAAGGCTTGCTGTAAATCTCTTTTTTATACTCCAAAGTTTGGTCTTTCCCTGTTGCTTCAGAGTAGAGGATTTTTTATCTGTGACAGATAACATGAAATTATGTTTTTGTTTTTTTTTCGGGGGGGGGGTCTTCACTGAAACCACTGATTCTCCATAAGCTCAGTTAGTGTCCGGGAAACTGTCTGCCTTGGGCGCTTTCCTTTCATTTCTCCCAAGTTTCTAGCCTGCTGCTCATCAGTGTGTGGCCACTGTCTCCCCCTCTCCCCTTTTCTTTATACCTCCAATCTGATTAGTGGTGGTCGCGTGGTGGCTTGCTTGCCAGGCATGGCAGCCATTTTCACCATTTGGAAGCCATAGTGGCTACTCGTTTGAAGATGAGACCCCTGTACTTGTGGCTTTCTCTGAAGAAGCTTTCATGGGGTGAGGGGGCTTCTCTCTGTCTCTGCCAGACTGTGTAGTATCACACTGAAACTCTGCACACACACCTCACCACATACATACACCAACACACACACCCACTCACAAACGACCCCATGGAGGAACGGTAGTTGCCTTGTCTTTTGTCTCAGTGGCTAGTGGTAGCGCCAGCGCCTCGTGCTTAGATGGGGCCTCTTGATGGCCCTGCCTTGTAATCAGGGAAGCAGAGCACTTCAGCCGCCGCACAGCCTGCTCACGTGACCAGGCCCTGCTAACCACAAGCACTTCATCTGATACTGTGTGGTGAGCCACGCAGAGGAGACAGCGTGCGCCTCTTTGAGTCCCCATTGGTTGGAAATTCTCTATATTTTTAATTTTGACCCTCCCTCCTTTCTTTGATTTGACAGTGAGTTAGAAGGGGAAGGGGGGACTTTCAAAGTGTAGTGCAACTCTACTTTCTGTTTGTGCTCATAAGACAAGAGAAGAGTAAGGCAGAAAGTTAGAGCTTGGACGACTGAGTGTGGAGACGTTTGGGGTATGTGAGTGTTACTCCCGTATCATTAACTTTTGTATATGATTTTATGTATGTGCGTTCTTTCGTTAAGCAACTTTTGGTTGAGCATAATTGTTTATTTGCTCTTTTAGTAAGATGATGTGTTTTAAATCTAAGTGAGTATTTTTTCCTATTCTTAAATATCAATTATTTACTTTTATCTACACTTCTTTATAGCCAACATTTTATTCATTGATCATTTCTTTTATTGCACATTTGTAACAATTATTTTTCTAATCCATTTAAATATTTTTCCTTTTGCTTTTTTTCTCCACCACTTCATTTCAGTATTTGATATGGGCATACATTGTGTGGATGGGAAGTGTATCTGTGTGTTTTGGTCCCTTCTAAAGTTGGATTCATATGCCTTTGCACTTGAAGAAATTGTTTATGCCCCCATGTTTTGGCTGAAATATTAAGAAAGAAAGAAAACTTCAGTTCTCACTTCAGCTTTAATTGAGAAATGCAGAATACACTTTTTTATGTTTTGTCTACTTTTCTTATCAGTTCTCCCTCACTGCTTCCACAGGAAATCCCTCTGTCTGAGATCCTCCAGGTAGAACAGTCCAGAGACTACAGCAATCTGGCTCAAGGTAGCAACCCTCACTGCTTTGAGATCATCACAGCCACCATGGTTTACTATGTAGGGGAGAACAACGGCAGTCACTACCACAGCCCTGCTCTGGCTGCCTCTGGAGTTGGCATGGAGGTGGCCCAAGGCTGGGAGAAGGCCATCAGACAGGCCCTGATGCCTGTCACTCCTCAGCCCAGTGTGGCTAGTGCTGCCGGCCAAGGCAAAGATCACAGTAAGTAGAATTTATTAGAACTTTTTTGTGCTAAAAATGCTGATGATATGTCTCTGGATGAACATGGGAAAAACAATCATGTACAATAGAACTGACAAGAACAAAAACTAGCTTGCTTTTTACTTTACATCTGTAAAAAGACAACAAATAGAAATAAAGTCAGTTTGCATGTGTCTTTGGTTAGTACATGAGCTTTATGAGGCAGATTCGTTACCTGTTGCGGCCATGAAAAGTGTTTGCTCAAATAGAAAGAAGGGCTCTCTTTGCTCCACCGTAGGCGACTGTTAAACTACTTTGATGACCTTAAAGTTGATGTCCTTGGTTAACTTTTGATAGTCTGGGAAAGCCCTGTTTCAGTGTCTATAGGCCAAAGGAAGTGAGGCTGTGAAGTCACTGTTTGGGGATGACAGTAGAGTCAGTAGTGAAGTGACATGACTGTATAGAAACTGAGTTCTTGTTGGTCAGGACAGAGATAATATCATCTTAGTCTTCAAAAGAGAGACTGAGAAATGAGAAATTTGCATTGTTTGAAATTCTATGATAAAAAATAGATTTGTAGGTTCAAATGAGAGTAATGCTCATTAACACCAAAGGCTTATAAGCATGAGCACAACATTAGAAAACCTGAGAAAAGACACCAGAAGCCATACCTGATAAAATAACTCAATACCTTCTCAGAAGTGATAACGTGCTGCTTAAAACTTACCTTGCTCCATAAATCTGAATTCATTTACTAATGGACTATACTGTACTTTACTATAAGTAGATGAAACATAAATAATATTAACATTTCATCTGCAAATGACAGTGTAATTTATGTGTTTCTTTCTGTTAATTGAAAATCCAAAGCATTGTCTAAGGGTGAAATTAAATTTTTGTGTCTAGCATTACCTCACAAAACGTTTTCTACTGGCTTTTATCTCTGGCTTTCAATTCAATGCCTAGTATGCAGAATTAGTTTCTGCGGCTGTCTAAATTCCCAGTTTTGAAATGCATTGCATACTTTCATCATTCAGTCACACATAGCTTTCCAGATCAATTTTATAGCCAATTTATTGTGTAATAAAATGCTTCATTATGTGGGGCTGTGACTTATTGCATGCAGCTGTGATAAGATTGCAGGTTGTGGAAAAAAAAGAAATACTAGTATTTGAGCAATGTATCTCTGATTACAATTGCTTAAGGATTTAGTGTCTGCTTTATGCATTGTTGAAGTGATGTTTTTTAGTTGTTGAATGTGGAAATATCATGTGTTTCCCCCTCCAGAAGAGCTGTCTATTAGTATATCTGTGTCCAACTGCCAGGTCCAGGAGAATGTGGTAAGTGGAGCTTCTTTTTTCTTTTAGATGCTGTTGCACAATTTCCCAGCACAGCTTGCAAATTTATGCATTCATGTGCTATTAAAGTAGCTGCTGTGGTAAGATCAGAAATGGTATTCTAGTGTGCCTTTTGCTGAAACATCCAGTGGAAGCTTTTATGCTGCAGAAATGGGGAAGCTGCAGATTCATTTTTTGGTCATGGAGTTTTCGTCTTAGTTCCACTTCTGCATTGAGTGAAAGTTGCATATTTGGCAATACCTGAAAACATTTTGGAAGGGCAGCAGTTTTGCCAAAACCCAAGATGATGTAACTGTTTATGGTTGCCAGTTTCAGCATGGAAAGTTAACTTGAATGTTTCCACAAGAAGAGTAAAATACAGCAATTAACAGTTCAAATTATGTCTGTATAGGATATTGCCTCGGTGTACCAAATATTCTCTGACGAAGTGCTGGGATCGGGCCAGTTTGGCATTGTGTATGGAGGTATGTTCATGTTTTTATTAAAGGGAACATTTTATATACTGTGTCTGTGCTATGAATTTAATTTGTTTTCTTTTTACTATTCTGTGATATCCTAGGCAAACACAGAAAGAGCGGCAGAGATGTGGCCATCAAGGTTATTGACAAGATGAGATTTCCTACCAAGCAGGAGAGCCAGCTACGGAATGAGGTCGCCATATTACAGGTAATCACTGATAACAGTGATTATTAAAAACAAAATCCAGTCGTTAAATTTGTCACTGGTTGGCATTTACTCTCAATATATTCCTTGTTTGGAGCCTTTGTATATACAATAGATGCTATGGACAGTGCTTTCGAAGCAAAGTCAGATGCCAGATGTTACTTTTATCTGTTTTTCTTTAGAATCTGCATCACCCGGGTATCGTTAATTTGGAGTGTATGTTTGAGACGCCTGAGCGGGTGTTTGTCGTCATGGAGAAGCTGCATGGTGACATGCTGGAGATGATCCTTTCAAGCGAGAAGAGCAAACTGCCTGAACGAATCACCAAGTTCCTCGTCACGCAGGTCTGCATCACTGAAACATGCCTCTCTTCCCTTTCCCTTGCTCTTCTTTACCTCGCAGTTCTCGAATCAAGATTTCTGGTACTTATACTACCTTTAACTATCCTAACTGTAAAATACTCCGAAGTGGATCATTATAGTCACTGAGAATCAAGCAGATTTGCAGCATGTGTCACTGGCTTTCCACATTGGCTTTCCATATTTCATATCAGTCCCCTTAATGTTCTGTCCTCATTTTCTTTCCTCTTTCTGTGCCGTGTTTTGGGGTGTGATGGGTCTCTGATCCAGCTCTGGGGCATGTTTATTCTTGTGGTGAGCTGATTGGGGGAATTGTTTACGGGATTTGGTCTGTATGGCATCACGGCCTCCTCCCTGGCTGTGGATTACAGCTTTCAGTATACTGGTGGCTCTGTGGCCTGATTAGAGGAGTAGCAGGCTTCGTGGATCTCGGGTACCAAACGGGAGCGGGGCCATTAACAACAGCCCCATTAGCTGCGGCGGGCTTGGCTCAGATGTGGCCTGAAGGACTTCTGTCAAAGCCAGGGTCAGGATAGGCAGGCCAGGCACTCTGTGGTCTTGGGGCAGGGCCACAGGCAGACATGCGTGCAGCGCTAACTTACACTAGGCCTTGTGAATATAGATGAGATGATGACATGAGATCATATGTCTATATGGCAGTGCTGGTCAAGATGGAAATATTTAAGGGCATTAGTATGCTTATATTGCTACTATTTTTCCACATGGCAGCACCATAGATTCTACTTCATACATTATACAAACAGCACTCTGTTTATACCAAGCACTCTTTAAATTAAAATGTTTAGATGTTACAGTTTATAGTATTGTGATCTGGATTTTCTATAGCTAAATCTGTGCTTATGGGACTTGTATTTGCAACAGATCCTTGTTGCCTTGAGACATCTGCACTTCAAAAACATTGTTCACTGTGACTTGAAGCCTGAGAATGTACTACTGGCCTCTGCAGAGCCTTTTCCTCAGGTAAGAGAATATATATTTACATATTATTTTGCTTTGTATGTGTGCAGTTGTGTGTGTGTGTATGTTGACCGTGGTGTTTTTATTTTCCCCAGGTAAAGCTGTGTGACTTTGGCTTTGCCCGTATCATTGGTGAGAAGTCCTTCCGGCGGTCGGTGGTAGGAACTCCGGCTTACCTCGCTCCAGAAGTGCTGCGCAGTAAAGGCTACAACCGCTCTTTAGATATGTGGTCAGTGGGAGTCATTGTGTACGTCAGCTTGAGCGGGACGTTCCCTTTTAACGAGGACGAGGACATTAATGATCAGATCCAGAATGCTGCCTTCATGTACCCTCCTACGCCCTGGAAGGACATCTCTACAGAGGGTAGGAAGACAAAGAGCTATTTGTTTGTTTGCTTCCTTCAAGTCAGAAATCACCAGTGCTTGATCTAATCTGTCCTTCCCGTCTGTAAGTCGTTGGTGGCCTGTGCACCTGTAATTTAAATGATATTCACAAATGTTGCTCCTCCCCACCCACACGTCTGTGTTATCTGAACTTTATACCAGCTTTTCTTTGTCTGTGGTTGAAATGAATCACTTTCAAATCTCCCTGACTGCCCAAGCTGCAGCTCCTCCCACTCACTGTATATAGTATATTACAAGGTAAAATAACTGAAGGTTTTGATGCTATATATATATATATATATATATATATATTGCATGTCTTGCTCCCTTAAAGTCATAACCACCTATGATATATCTTACAGTATACAGTTTAGTTTAGTTTGTTGACACAGTCTGTACTCTAATTCCTTCACAGCCACAGATCTGATCAACAATCTTCTCCAAGTCAAAATGAGAAAGAGGTACAGCGTGGACAAGTGTCTCAGCCATCCTTGGTTACAGGTATGACACACTTGCTTATTTTCCTCTCTTTAAATTGTAATTCGAGCAAATTCTCTGAGTCATAATTCTGTCAAATAATCAGTATTCTTCATTATCAAGAATAATCTACAGATGAGTTGTCTGAATATTAATAGAAAATGGAAAATATGTAACAGAGATAAAGGTTTTGCCCACTTATGTTTATGTCACTATTAAACTTCCTGGTCATGATTATTCAAAATAGAAGTCAAAAAACCGCAACAATAGGAATGCAAAAAATCTTAATATTAGCTTTAAACAGTTGTATTTCTGCAATATAAATATACTCATGTTATAGACATCCATGGTGAATAACTCAGTTTATTTTGATAATAACAATGTTTGGCATATGTGGCCTGCAAATTAAAGGGAACAAAAACTGTTTATAAATAATGAATAAAGCAGAATTACTTCCAAATCACTTTATGTCAGAGCCACTTCCCCACAAATGAGAAAAATTTACTCACAGGACTTTTATGTCTGTTTTGGTCAGGACTATCAGACATGGTTGGACCTGAGGGAGTTTGAGACGCGGCGAGGCGAGCGCTACATCACCCACGAGAGTGATGATGCACGCTGGGAGGAGTATGCGGACGAGCACAATCTTGTTTACCCCAAACATTTTATCATGGCTCCGAACCTGGATGACATGGAAGAGGACCCCTAGTGGCACAGGAGACTTACTACATCACATGTATCTCACAGGGAGTTTTTCATTAAGCTTTGAGAGCAGCAGGTTTTCCCTCCAGAACTCCAGAAACAGAGAGAAGCCAATCAGGTGGAGAGTCACTCTCCTGAGGCTGTAAAAATGGGGGAAAACCCAGCAGAAGTTGTAGTGTGAAGCACTGCTACAAGCAGCAAGCAGGTAGAGATGCGTGTCACAGAAACGCATTAAGAAACTGTCACGGGAGGCGAGTGTTCCCTTTTCCTTTTTGTATAATATGAAAACATTCCATGGATTTGCTCAAATTTGGTTCATTTTTTAAGAACTATCAGAATAATGTTAATGAACACAATTCTGGAGAACTTTGTGTAATGATGGCTGTGCTCTTGATGTAAGAGAGGAGTTCAGTGAAAAGCTTACACCAGGATTAAAGGGCACTTTTCACAAGGGATTTACAGCCTGATAATTAAACATGAGTTTGTTCTCATTTCAGAACTGTTTGTGAGACTGTCCTTTGGCATGAAACTGGAACTGTCACAAAAATTTGTGTTTTTCTTAATGTAATTGTGGTAGGTTTTTGCACTATATTACTAATTTTAATAGCAATTTAATAGAAACACTATTCGCTGCTACAGAAAGCAAACTGTTTTTACATTCCCATAAACATTCAAAGTTAGAAAAGGTGTCACACAGTATTAGCTACTTTGTCACAGATCCCAGCAGGTATTTTTAACCTACATGTGTTCAGAGTGTGATCTGTTCATGGCAGCTAGTAGTGTGTAAGTGTTATCAGTTCCTCTTGGAGAGAGAAACCAACAGACCCTGGCCAAATATGTTACAACATTTCATTTCACTGTTTCCAAACTGCTTTCCATTGTTAACTTTGTGAATCTTTTGTGAAGGCCATAACCCTGAAGTGTAGTTGAATGCAATAATGGAGCCAGTTGGTTAAAACAAGGAATGGACTCTTTTGTTCAGCGTCACGTCTCTGTGCCCCCCCCTTTTTTTTTTTTTTTTTTGTTTTTCC
>VUQS01033754.1:12253-27892 GCA_015108495.1 Heterochromis multidens
TTTTTGTATTTTCACTGTGTTCTTGAATGTGACTGTTGAAGCACTCCAGTTCTGGGATGTTTTGTTGATGTTCTCCAGGGTTGTGGTCGAATAGTCAAAAAAGTCAAGTCCTATGCCTTTTTTCTCTAATAATGGATAATGCTGACTTGGTTTCCACTGTGAAGCCAAAGATCAACTTCACCCTTTGCTGTTTTACCTTGCTTTATGCTAGCTATATAAACATGGAAAATCTGGTAAATATCCATCCATCCTTCCATCTATACATCCACCCATTTTCTGCTCCTTATCCGGGTCTGGGTCGTGGAGGAGCAGTCTAAGCAGAGAAGCCCCAGCAACCTCCTCCGGCTCTTCTGGGGGGACATGGAGGCGTTCCCAAGCCAGGTGGGAGATATAATCTCTCCAACGTGTCCTGGGGCCTCCTCCCAGTAGGACATGCTCAAAACACCTCACCTAGGAGGCACCCAGGAAATATCCTAGTCAGATACCCAAACCGCCTCAACTACCTCCTTTTGATATGGAGGAGAACTGGCTCTATTCTGAGTCCCTCCCAAATGACCAAACTCCTCACCCTATCTCTAGGGAGAGTCCAACCACCCTTCGGAGGAAGCTCATTTCTGCCACTTGTATCTGCCATCTCATTCTTTCGATCATTACCCAGAGCTCGTGGACATAGGTGAGTGTAGGAAAATAGATTGACCAGTAAATCGACAGCTTCACTTTTACACTCAGTTCTCTCTTCACCAAAACAGACTGGTACAGCGTCCTCATCACTGCTGATACTGCACCAATCCGTTGTTTCAGTATTTAGGGATTGACCCTATGGCGCCTCCTGTGGGTGGTGGGCTCACAGGAGGGCAAGCAACTGGCCAGGCCCCATGGGCTAAGGCCCAGCCACCAAGCATGTCCCCAGGCCTGGCGCCATAATATTATATTACTATTAAGACTGGAACCAAAAAAAAAGGAATATATGTGTGTATATGTTACCAGACATGGGTGTGAAAAAAAATGTCACATTGACAGTGGTTACTCATCCTACTCTCCTCTTATATTTTTTCTTCAAGCTAAACCCAGCCCTTCCCCAATCTCTGTGAATAGTACTCATGGCCACTGATCAATGGTCATGACAATTTGCATACTAATGATCATGAAACTGACCTTATGGCCCATTGTTAGTCAGTGGTGCTGGTTTCGGTCATTATGCAAGTGTACTGTTTATAAGGTTGGGGAATCCTGCAGTCAGCTGAGACTGAAGAAGTCACTTGGATAAGTTGACGAAACGTTTCTCCCACTAAAAACGCTACGTCCAGATGAACAGATTCAACTTTTTGGGATTCTTTTACCTGGATTATTGAGCATGCATCAAGAGGGTCTTCAAGCTAAAGAGATGATCAAGTTTAACCCACACTTTCATTTGAGCTTTCTTCAACTGTGAATGAAGTAGAACTAAGTCTGGTGATACAGCAATGCTCAAAATGATGGCATAACTTAAACAATTAATAATTTGAATGTATTCATTATTTTTAACAAGCTTTTCTAAACCCACATTACAAAGTGCTCAACATAAGGCAACAACTACATACGCATATTTTACTACAGTTGAGCAATGTTCATTGATCAGCTTTAGGTTTCAAATATTGTTAAAAGTTCAAAACATATAAACATATTAGGAAGTTATGACATAAGTTATGTTAATTAGTTGTCTTTGATCGAATGGTTCATTGCTTTGAATTGTGGGATGCCATTATGTCTTCACATTTCATAAATGATGGTCAGTGTATCCTAAAGGTCGTAATAAAGGAAGCACTGAAGCACCTTTGCTTGGCATTTAGAGAATTTGAATAGCATTTATCATGGCTGCCAATCCACTCAGTTAGGAACCGTCCTAGAAAAAAATGATTATTCAACCACAATCCAGCTATCTGAAATGCTTCAAGTAGGCGAACCTATTTTTTTACACAGAACAAAATATCGGGAGTTCCACGTTCATTATGTTGTCTGGACCATTTCACATGGGAGTGAGTTTGTAGTTGCTTCGTTGGTGCGTTTGGGAGTATGTTCCTGTTTCCTTTCCCTGTCTTTGTTGCCACTGGATTGGCAGGTGTCAGTGTTTTGTATATTTCAGTACATACCAATGAAATAAAAACTCAACTGTAAATAAAACATTTCTTAAATTTCTGAAATTCTTTCTGTTTACACTCCTTACTTTAACAATAATACAGTTTATTTATATACCACCTGTCTGGAGAGGACACCTCAAAGTGCTTCACAATAAAAGATAAAAGACAGACTTAGGACTTGTGTGCATAAGAAGCAGTGACTTGTAGTTTTGCGTGTGATTCATCAAGATGTGTGAGTGAGTGTGTGTGTGTGTGTCTGTGTGTGTGTAGTGGTCTCGCATGTCGGATCCCATTCACAGCAGCTGGATGTGATTGTTGCACCACACAGAGCAGTTTGCTGAGCCAGCCACTCACCACAAGAGAGTAATAACATAGTTAAAGAGGGTGGTAGTGACGAACGCGGTTGTGGAAAACTTTGAAAACACTCGGGATAAAAGCTATCACAGATCCCTACGAGTATCAGCTTCGATGTAATGGATGGGGCTATTGTAAGGTAAGTTCACAATAAACTGCTACAGAGAATAGACAGCTGTCAATAATTTTGAAAAGTGTTTGAAGTTTGATTCACTTGATACCAAGTGAATGCTGAAGTAATCACAGCTATCCCTATTGCAGCTTTTTTTTTCTCTAAGGATACATGATACTGTTCACCTCTATCTATTAGTCTGAATGCTTTCAAGATGTGGACTTCTTTGCAGGCCTTATGACCCCATTAACCTCTGAGGGGAGACAGAGGCTTTGATAAACTGAACAGACCCAAATACAGCAGGACTGTTTAAATTCATTGTGATGGTCTTTAAACTTTCAGTAGTAAACATAGTAAACTACCCCACATACTGTACCTCATAATAAAGTGTAGCTTGTCTTCATCAAATTCAAGGATACAATGTAGGAGGAATCAGACAAAAAGCATCCAATGTCTCCCTCCTCAGGCTGGCCAGAGATTTAAAAGTTTAAGTCATTTATGCTTTCCTTTAACCTGTTAAGGCCTGATGCAACCTGTGGCCTTAGTTCTTATTAAAAATATTTTTACTCTTACTATAACATTTATAACATACACTCACTTTTCTAAGTTCAACTAAAATAATTTTTTAGAAGCCAATCATGGTCCTGTGTGTGTAACTTGTTGAGGTGTAATAAGTAATGTACATTAACCTAACAACCGATATATTTATAGAAACTGGATTTTACAGTGAAGTGCTTTCAAAGATTTTACACTATGTTTTTAAACTTTTGTTGGAAAAATCATACCAGAAACAAATTATTTACTCAAGATCATGTCTATAAAGTGACTTTAAACACTTGCTGTCGTTATTTATTCTGAAACTGTAAGGTGAGTTTACTATCAATCACCCAGCTCCAAAGGTACTTCTCAGTAACACAGAAGTTACTTTGATGATATTGATAGTGAATATGCAATATTCATCACATATGATAATATTATGAGACATTATCAGAATGGAAGAAAATGACTACTAGATGGGCTCACTGATCCTCAAACAATGTCATGTCTTTCATGTCTTTATCCAAAGAGAAAACAGTTCTCTTTGCTGCCAGAAGGTGTCACTCTCTGTTGGTCTATCCACTGAACTCTAAGAACTTAAAGGAAAGGCTGCTTGTGGAAAATTTCTGAAAACAGTATTAGTGAAAACAGGTTATCATAGAACTGACAGATTACAGATTTCTTTTCACATAGTGCTTCAGAAATGCTATCATCAATTTATTACAGTCTATAACATTTAGAAATTACTTTTATACATATACTGAAAACCACACTGTTATCAGTCACATATCATAACTGAATAGAACCCTCCTTCTTGAACACTATGATACACATTTGAAAGGCTGATATAAAATTTACATCAATCAAGACCATGCTACAAGATCCATCTCAGAAATAACATCTGTTGAAGGATCAGAGACAGCAATCTGTCTTTGTTGCCCTGATCCTGGCGTCTGTGTATTTGTTGAGCAGCTTTGCCTGGTAGCTTCTCGGCGGGTCTCTCGTCACCTCAAGGGGAGGTCCGCGTGTCACGCACCCTTGCCACCCCCATCCACAACCACTTCTTCTTGCTTCTGCTCCATGTCGTCCATTTCTCCGCTTCTCCTCTCTGCTCCATGCTGGGTATCCATGAGCTCCAGACCAAACAAGCAAACAAACAGAACAACAGAAAAACCCATCACCCAGACAAGGTTGGTCTGGGCTTGGGGGAGAGATGGGGATAGCTCTTGTTTGCTCTCTGGGCCAGTTCTATTTCACTGTGATGGCAGAAAAGGCCTCCCAGGACACTACTACCCACACTTGTGTTTGACTTCCAGGGGGGATCAAGGTGGTCTTCACTCTGCACTGACACATCATCTTCTGATCCAATACACAGCTGGCTGCAACCACAGGCCTGTAGCCTTTACCTAAGCTGGTCCTGTACTCGTTAGCTGTGGTCTTGGCCTTTATCTGAGGGACTTGTTGGTGTGGCATTCAGCTGGTGGCCTTTTGTCCTCACAGTGCTGTTTTTCAGCCATGGCCAGCAAATAATGAATTTTATACTCCACTTTAAGTAAATGTTTACTGGGATAAATAATCTAAAATACAAATGCCAAAGAAATGATCAAGATAAGTGTTTAATATTAAACTGACTAAAGTTAAATCTTGTCCACTGTCATGTACTCTGCTTGGAACTGACTATAACCAGCACATTAGCCACACTGTTTTACTTTTTCTTCCTTTGTCCTCTCTAAAGGGCATCACTCCCAAAAAGCACTACAGTTCAAGTCTTTTAAAAAAATATTCACAGAACCTATTTCCCTCTTCTTTTCACATTAAGACCTGGGTGACAAATGAATGCATCCACAGAGGGCCTCTTTACCATAAGGCCTGTGTGTATTGGAGACATATGTGGTGAGTGCTTCACAAGATCAACTTTCTATTCCCTTACATGTTTACCTTTTGCCTAATAATCTAATTGTACAGGGAATACTATAATAGGATGATTCCACATCAGTTTAGACTGCATATTGCAGGAAAAAAAGGGGTTAAAGCTTTGTGTGTGGTGGCTTGTAAGGACATCCAGTCATTCTTTTGTTGTAAAAGCTGTGGAGAGAGGAAATGAAAGCTGGGAATGGTTTCCTTGTCTGGGAAAAAATGCAGATGAGCTATATAAGTATGTTTGATTTGCTGACTCCAGCTGTGCCTGGAGAATTCCCCTGACCTGTCCTGAGGACTGGTTGTTGTGTGAGGCAAAATGTAGGCTACCCCTTTTGCAAAGCAGGCAGGCACAATACGCAACCCCCCCTGAAAGGGATGGTCATTGAACTCTCAGGCAAGTGGCAATATTTGCTCACCTGAAATACACACATCTTGGCAATTGGGGTTGGGGTGGGCTCAGAGGCTGGGCAAGGTCTCCTTGATGCAGCTGTGGCCTGGAAAAAAGACCAGACCCGAAAGTTTTGTGGCTGGAGAGGGGACAGGGCTTTCTTGTTGGGGGGTTGTTCAGATGTGGCTGCCTTATTGTGACTTTAAGGAGGCAGGCACCATATTTGTTCGAAGCTGCAGGAGGCTGATGAGGTGCTAATCTGTTGAGTGGCTGTGTCATTGGGCCCCTGTTCCCAATAGCCTGTTAGCTGTCAGAGCCTGTAAAAAAGGCAAAATTTATTGGCCCCAGGCCAGGGCTCAGCCATCGGTGTCCACGGGTAAGCAAACACAGATTGGACACTTATGCTGTTGCTCTGGTAGAGCTGGCTTTAACACTAGGCTCCTGGGGTGACACGTAGGCAGCCCCTTTCAGCCCTCTTCACGAGTTGTCAGCCCCCTCTATGCTCCTCTGTAAACACTACAAATTAGCCATCTGCATATGGATGGGCCCTTAGTCCATACAGGAAGCAGACAACTGCCTGGTAGAAGGCTGAAGATATCGACTCTCCTCTAACAAATATCAATCCCCCAGTATCAGCTTTTAATTTCTGTCCTCATGTATGCAAAACAAGGAGCACACAGTCAGTGTTTTTAGATATGCTAGTAATGATTTCTTGTTCGAGAGAAAGATTTTGTTGTATGGCGCTTTGGAGCGTGACGATAATGAAAGCGCTTGGCTGGCCAGTTGCTTGTGATGGGTTTGGGTCAGCAGTCAGAGGTAATCCCAAACTTGAATTTCCCCATCAGCCTGGAATACAGATAAGACTGCAGCAGATATGAACCTCATTCTCTGACTGACTGAGTGATTGATGGAAAAAGGAAATGGACCACTCAGATTTAGAGATGTGTGCGTATGTGCGAGTGTGTTTTCTCAAGAGGTCTCTCAGCAATGGCTGCATTCCTGCAGATTTGAGGAGACTGAACATATTTTACAAATCAAAGCTAGATTAAAATAGTTGATAAATTAATTTAACTGTCATGGAATGAATGATACCAGAAGTCGTTCCCCTATGAGACACGTAGGGCACTTAGGATTAAAAAGACCATTACTGATACACAACTTTTTAATCATGAGGCCAGGTTTGCCCTCTTGTCCACACTGACAGGGATCTGACAGCATGGCGGCCGCGTGTGAACAGCGAGCTCATCATGGATTATTGCATGGGCTTGATTGTAGTGATATTTAGACACAGTGCTTCCCATGGGAACCTGGCACTTTAATTAACATAGCACCAGTGGCTCTCCTCCTGTTCTAATTGCCTTCAGTTTGTGATTAAATGTGTATTGACTCTGCAGTTGGTCCACTAATGAATAACAATGTGCTGATTTGGTGATATTAAATCTTCTGGCTCTAATACACAACCCATCCACATTTTGTAGAAAGTTCAGAAATCACAAGGAATCATGGCATCTGAGCAGATCTATGTCAGCGCGTGGGTATATAATAAATCAAATTAACACATTAATGCTGAGGTTTATCTCATATTCCCCCAAAGTATTTTAATTTTTAACCTATAGCTTTATATCCAACAGATATATACACTTAAATATGTAATTCTTCACTGACAAAAGTTTTTTAATTGAGATTAAATTGGGCTTCACTTAAATAACTTATTTGAAAAAAAGGGGAAATTCCATTTTTTATCCTTTCTACTTGGCAGTAATGCAGGTATAAATGTTTGTAATTTATCATGTGTAGCTCATGTGTGTCTCAGTATTACACGGCCCACTAAGTATACAGTTATAAGTGCTAAAAACACTTAATATAGCAGTAAGTTCATATTTTCTGAATCTTGCTCGGTCTTTTGCAGCTCTCACAACCTGACAACCAAATATTTAAAAGCTTATTGATAGCTCACAATAAATCTAGAAAGTTTTTGTAAATCATTTATCAATAATGAATAAAGCCAGTAGTTGCAACTTTTTTTTTGCCTTAGTGGAAAGCGATACCAAAACCTGTCAAAGAGATACATTGCACCAATGTAAACTCTCAAAACTCTAATTTAGTGCATTCTTTGGTGTCATTGGATCCCTCCACCTCTCAGGATTTCATCTTCCTCATTCTACTCCTGTGGTCCAATAGATAAACTGTCACCTTGTTTGATAGATGATGGCCAGCAGTCAACATAGGGTCTTTTTTAACATGACAAGGGGAAAGTATTGAATCTACAATGCCTTGGATACAGTCAACATAAAACATATCGAATGGCATTCCTTGCTACATTCCTCTCAATATCAAAAGGTGCGTATTTGAGGATAGCCTTACTGCGTTTACGCCTGTGTTTGCGCCCTGACCCACTGGGGCCAGTGCAATAACTTTGGACTCCCTCCCACTGCATCTCGTTGCAATGGCCACTCTCAGTTTTTATTTAGCTAGGTTGTGTGCCTTCCCAGTCCGGCCGCTTTTCAGATTCATTTCCAGGTAAACACAGTGTGGCCAGCCACAAACCTGCAGCCAACAGGCGTTGTCACAGCTGTGGCAGATAATGGCAGGTCCAAACTCCAGCCCGGCTCTGGAATGTTTACTGTCACTACAGGCAAGTTGGCCGCAAACATTTTTTTTTTTCCAGCACTTTCCAAGAGGAAGACTCTCTTGTTATTAATTTTATTTTGATTAATTACATGCTTAACCCTTTGCCCTGTGCTGTTTTGTGTGACTTGGCGTACTCAAGAGGATAAAAAGGCACAAAAAGGTGCATTCTTAAGTAGATCTTTTAATTTCAGTTGAGAAAAAAAAATCCTTACTTTGAAAGTTGAAACTTAAAGCTAGCACATAACTGCCAACAGCTCCTGGGTGTCTAAAGGAATGTTCCACCTTCCTCTCACAGAGAAGAGACCTATCTGTTTCCATCCCCCTGCCCTGCATCCAGGAAAACTTCCTAGTGTCATTTTGGGGCCATGTGTGTGCTTTGCTTTCACCTCTTTAACTCAGTCATTAAACTTTCACCACTTAGTGGTTTCCCTTATCATAACCAGTAAAGGATTGACACCTAAATGTGTGAAATGTAACACCCATCATCATGGAGGCTAATTAATCAAGAATGTGGCAAATCTAAATAGAGGAGAAAGAGGATTACACCACTGGTCCAGGTGCCATGAATAAATATTCATTGGAAGTACATCAAATTTATAATGACACAATGAGCTGTGTTCTGACTCATTCTTATGAGTACAAATAAATGCAATCCTGGTCTCATTTTCAGTGCATGGAGGGTTGTGAAATCGTAAGCTGGGAACAGAAAAACTGCCAACAAATGCAACAGCAGTTTGTACATGTTGCAGCAATGACCGTCAGGCCATTAGATTTCCTCTGCTCCATTCAGTGTGTTGACATGACCTATTAAAATGCATATTTTAAAGCTAGTGTCAATGAAATAAAGTAGAGGTTAAATAGAAGGTAATGAGCCTGTTGCTAACTTCCCACAAGCATAATAGATTACAATGTTAGTGTGATTTGACTGTGTGAGACATCAAAAAGTATCTGGACTCTTTATGGATATAAATATTTTCAGAAACAAAAATATATCGTCCATAAATAAAAGGCTTAAAAAAGTTGGTAAGTATTTCTGTCTTTTTTTTTTTTTTAACTATTCATTTTTATTGCTGTTCATTTTTAATCCAATTTTATGTAATTGGAGTGGAAGAGTGGATACTTGACATATTTTTTTTCATTCAGTAACAGGCCAGCTTACAAGTACATACAATTATGTGTAATTCTTCTTCTGAATTCAAGCTTAGTATAATGTAATGCAAGATTTTCGGTCTTTGGTGATTCAATCATCTTTTCTGTGCCAACCATAAAGAGGCAGTGATTAGCTACCCCAGCTTTTAAAATTCAAATTATGGGTACCACAGGAGTGAGTTGTTCTGGTTGTAAATACATTCTACTTATTCTCTGAATATTGTAATCACAGTTAGTTGCTATGGAACATTTAAATTGTCTCTTGGTGGTCACATTTCTGAAATTTTCCACGTTTTGTCACTAGTTTGCTGACACGTTTTTGTTTTGTTCTGTTTTCAAAAACTGAAGTCAGCCATGACGTATTAAATTTACTGTGGAACAAAACTGTTTTCTTTGCTTATCTTATTCCACTGACAAGTCAAAGAGAGTCATAAATAAGATTTTTACAGTTGTACAGAGTGTGAGACACAGCCTAGGTATTGTCAGACTGAGTGTAGTGTAGCTCTAGACAGGACATACCACTTTTTGTGAAAAGTTAATGAGGCCAATTATTGTTCTGGAGTTAGTGCTGTCTTAGCACACACACTACACCAGAGAATAATTAAGAAACACAAAATACACTGAAAGCCCATCTGCATAAGGCCCCACATCAGATTTCTGTTTTTCCAAAATGCGACCTTCACTCATGTGAGAGGACTCTGAAAGGTTGATGATTAACCATGGAATTAGCAACATGTCTCATTCACGAACATAATGTTACACAGGTCAAGGACCATTTTAAAATGCTGAGGGTTTGTTTCTCTAATTTTGAAATGAAGGTTTGTTTCTCTAATTTTGAAATAAGCACATCATGTATTCATATTTTTAAGTCATATATCATGGATTTATCTGTACTAGAAACAGTCCAGGTCCTTTTTGAATCAGTTTGCATACTTTCTTGTAGAAAATATCCAACATTTTGGACATTCAGCATTACCATACATCGTTGCGTAACACATACAAACATATCTGCTGGCCATGCAAGCACGCACGATTGGATCTTTTTTTGGAGTAAATTTATGCAACAGAAATGTATCTGAATATTTGCAAAACTCTTTAAAAAATGATATTTTAAAATATATAGTTATATTTTTGTACCTAATGGATGTATTCGCTGAAATGTTATATGAAGACCTAAATGCGCAATCCAGTTTCTTCAGATATGGGCTCACACAAAAATATTCAACACGGCGAATCATCCGCCCACAACATTTTAAACAGGCTACATTATGTACATGGTTGTTTGTGTTAAGCGTTTTATTATTTTGCAACTACTATCCTTTTCATAAATAACATTTCACAAAACTTGTTATTGTTGTTGACTTAGTCAAGCCGAGACAGCGCAGATTTGACCATCTCCAGCTTTCTCCATTTCCACCTCTCCGCCGGTGCAATCCCAAATCCTCAAACACACAGAGCTTTTTCTCATGATCTCATTTCCAAGTTAAGCAGACTGTGTTAGTCCCTCGTCAACACGACAGGTTTACTCGCCTTTACTAATGGGGCTCTATACTGATAGTTATGCTCTTGCGTAAATATGCAGTCAAATAGATGTACAACTACTGACACGTGGCTGGCACCGCTCTGCAGCCTCACCTTGATGTTTGTGTCATACAAATACTGTACGGGTTGCGAAAATTAGAGGCCCTCAACACGCAGGCCTTCCCGTCTGACGAAAAAAAAAAAAAAAAAGGGCAGACTTTTATTATTTAAAAGCTCTCACAAAAAAACAAATAAAAAAAAATCTGCCTGCCTATACAACGACACACATTCTGAACGGACCGATTTATAATTTATATATCATCATATCATCATGTATATTTAGCTCAGCAAATAAAAGAATTTGGGGTGTAACATTATTACTGCCATGTTTATTTTGACTTCAGTTAATTTTCATCTCTTAAGAGTCAAATACTTAAAGAAAACACGCACAACTTCTTTCGATTTTAAAACATTTCACGGGCGTTTGAGTTCAAAGAATTACTTTATGTGCCACAGACAGTAATGCCAGTCGGAGGCGACATCCGAGAGAGGGCGCTCTGAAGCTATGCGTGGCATATTCAACACTGATTAAAACATTTAGAAACAGTAATTCAGTCATCCAGGTTAAGAAATCAGGTTAAAACCGTCCCCTTTTGCAAATATTAGTTACGTTATTTAGGAAAGGGGCATTGGGTTTAATACTACTAGTGGTTTAGAAATCAAACATTCAAACATTAGTTATTACCAAAGCTTGTAGGAAGTGGTGATATTGTTTAAAATGACCTTTTTTTTTTTTTTTCAAACACGCTGCAGTCATTTGCATGGATCTTGCTGCTTTTATGTGAGCTCAGAGCAGCTGAAAGGAAAAAAAAAAAGTTCTTCAGGTTAACATTACAAAGGTTTAAAAACTATGTTCTTATGCTTTAAGTAAGCCATAAACATCTGTTCTTCGATTTATATAGCAACAGAACTATTGCAAAATAACATTTAATTCTGTATCAGTTAACAATTTGATCTGCCTTAAACATTACTTTATGTAGATTTATGCTGCAAATTAGCCTTAACTTATTTTTTAAACGTTTTCATGTTATTTGGTGTTGTTGGTGTAAAATAATTAACATTTATATGTAGGCTTAGGCAATAAATTCCTTGAATGCAACGCAATAAAATGGATTATGATTTCAGCTCAGTTGAAGTGGAATAAGCACGTTGGAGGATGTGCGTAATGAAAAGCGCACCAAGGAAGAGCGCCAAACATTCCTTTTATAGTTCCCCCCCTTTTTTTGCCCCAACCAAAATACAATAAGATTAGTTTATAATGAAGCTTTTCATATGAAACTGTTCTTTTCAGTTAGCGCAGGTGTACAATTGGGGTGGGGGGATGCTTGAGGAGTCTCACGCCTAGGTGCGAGGAGATTATTCAAATAGGGCCCAAGGCGTAGAAGTAGGGATTGGAGGCTTGCCTAGAGCACAGAGCTATATCACAGCGTTAACAAGCAGCACGGAGCGTCATTTGAACTCCAGTCACTGACAGACGCATTTCACGGCTGGCTCCATAAGACAGACACACATGCGCCAGTCCTTGACGAAGGGACACACCGACGACCTAAATACACTCAGTGGTCCCCAGTTACCTGCTATTAGAGAGACTTTTGGCTTTCCCTCTGCTGGGAGACGCTTTGTGAAAGTCCTCCATGATGCTTGGAGCAGTTAAAATGGAAGGACACGAACACACCGACTGGAGCACCTACTACGGAGAGCCCGAGGTGGGTACCTTAAATATATATTTTTTTCTGTCTAAAGCCGATCCCATTTTATACAACTCAATATTAGCCCTGAGATAATATTAACTTTGTGATCAAATATTGACTTGAGGCGCCTCCAAATCCTCCCCCATCTCCACGCAGCGCACTATCCTAACAAAGTTGCTTGACATGTAGGGGGAGAAACTTTTCACTCGGATTATAATTTCATAAGTCTATACGTGTCTCTACTAAATCAGATTATTGTTTGTCAGGTTCCCACTCAATAAACATATGTACTGTTTGATTTCGTGGAGATTGATTCAAATATTTGTGTTGCACTCTCTATTTTTCTGCGGGCACAGTCATATTAGGTGTAAACATTTTCATCTACATTGCACATTTTAAGAGGATTACTCGGCTTAATTTATTTATTATGCTAGTGGCATTTAATATATTGTTAAATATACACACCCATGTTTTTAATTTTTAGAAAATATTTCGCCCGACAGCAAACGCTTACAATACCACTTCACACTTACGAAACCCGCAAGCTTAAAAAATATTTTGAATTATTTATCATAATAAATAAGATGATTTTATTAGGCTTAAATAATAACAATTCGCTGTGTTTAGTAATTACAGTACCGCTTTGTTCCTCGCTGCAATGCCAGATGAAACTCATGAATGCCTCTTTCCCTCACTGACAGTGTTACCCCTCGGTTGGCAACATGAACGCGGGCCTGGGAATGAACTCTATGAATACCTACATGAGCATGTCCGGCATGAGCACCACTGCCAACATGACGGCCAACTCCATGAATATGTCATACGTCAACACGGGCATGAGTCCCTCCATGACCGGCATGTCACCGGGAACCGGAGCCATGAACAGCATGGGCGCAGGGATGACGGCAATGAGCGCAGCCCTGAGCCCCAGTATGAGTCCCATGACCGCACAGCCCCCGTCTATGAACGCCTTAACATCGTACTCAAACATGAACGCCATGAGCCCGATATACGGACAGTCTAACATCAACAGGTCTAGAGACCCTAAGACCTACCGCAGGAGCTACACGCACGCCAAACCCCCGTATTCCTACATTTCTCTCATCACCATGGCCATTCAACAGTCTCCGAGTAAGATGCTGACACTAGCCGAGATCTACCAGTGGATAATGGACCTCTTCCCGTTTTACCGACAGAACCAGCAGCGCTGGCAGAACTCCATTCGCCACTCTTTGTCTTTCAATGACTGTTTCGTCAAAGTGCCCAGGTCGCCGGATAAACCGGGGAAAGGTTCGTTTTGGACTCTCCACCCGGACTCCGGAAACATGTTTGAGAACGGCTGCTACCTGAGGAGGCAGAAACGCTTTAAGTGCGACAAGAAGATGAAGGAACCCGGCCGCAAGTCAGGAGACGGCGGCTCCTCCAACAGCAGCTCAGAGAGCTGCAACGGCAACGAGTCCCCGCTCTCCAACTCCTCCTCCAGCGACCACAAAAGGTCCCTGTCGGACATGAAGACGAGCCAGGCCCTGAGCCCGGAGCACACCGCTGCTAGCCCGGTGACGCAGGGGCAGCACCTCATGTCTCAGCATCATTCGGTTCTTGCGCACGAAGCCCACCTGAAGCCGGAGCACCACTACTCCTTCAACCACCCTTTCTCCATAAATAACCTCATGTCCTCGGAGCAGCAGCATCACAAAATGGACTTAAAGACTTATGAGCAGGTGATGCATTACTCTGGCTATGGCTCTCCCATGTCGGGACCTCTTTCCATGGGCTCCATGGCGGGGAAACCCGGTCTGGATTCTTCATCCATACCCGACACAACTTACTACCAAGGTGTCTATTCCAGACCAATCATGAACTCCTCATAAACTCTTTATCCCTCCATGTGATGTGGACTTTCTTCCCATTCAGTTTGTACATTTGTAAAACAAAAAAGTATAGACTTTGTGTACAATATGTATTTCAGATATTTTTGACGTTTCCCACCGTTTTAGTTGTCGAGTTTGTTAGTAGCCTAATTATTTTGAGATAATGCTGATATTAATGATTAAAACGATGATAATGTGACGAAATCTGCTCAGAAGTTGGCTTCAGGAATGGACCCCAAAGACAACCACCAAGAAATTGCTGTAAAATAGCCTGCGTCTGCATAACCGGACTCCTAAATGAATCTAAATGCGTCGCTGGATTTGTTCAATCATTTGTGTAATTCCTATTTATGGCTTGTATATGTGTATTCTTGTAGTGACAAGAACAGAATCTATATTAAAGTGTTATTGGTTTTGTTTTCTGAATATTACGGTGTTTGACCATTATTATTATTATTATTATTATTATTATTATTATTTAGTAAAAATGTGATTAGAATAGATTTTATATAAAGAATTAGTGTCAAACAGAGATTTTGTAAGAGTAAGAAAGCGGTATTTATTTAGTTTCATTTAATATCAGTTTTGGCATATATTATAACAAAAAATGACTCCATTAATCCATGTTTGTGATCATAAAATAAGTTTCACACAATTTATTTATTTATTTCAAATTCTGGGATTTATTCTTACCCATGTAAGGCGCACAATCAACTTGGATTAATAGCTTTGCTGGATAAAACCGAGAAGAATGCTCCCAATTTGTCATTCAGGAAATGTAAACAAAACACATATATGCTCATTAATCCCAAACACAAATTGAAATATTTATGGAGAAAAAAGATGTAGCAAATGCACAAGATTCTTTGTAATATTTTCAAACTGAAGTGATGAAAACGGAGTTTTGAAAGAAGAAAGCGGCAGGCTTATTAAAAAAAAAAAGAAAAAGAAAACTGTGTTTTCTAACAAAATTTACATCATACAACCAGTCCAAAGAGTGGTAGAAGAATACACTATACCATTTAATCTTGCAATTTCAGCTGCAAGAGTTGGTGAGATAATATGGAGCCTATATGCATGCATTATGTCAGGCATTTAAATTCCCACACATACAGTGAATCAAAGAGTCACTCAAACAACTTGCATGCCTGTCACTTCTCTCTCTCTCTCTCTCTTGCTCTCTCTCTCTCTCTCTCTCTCTCTCTCTCTCTCTCACACACACACACACACACACACACACACACACACACACACACACACACACACACACAAAGTTTGAATCACTGAA
>VUQS01033754.1:27912-44331 GCA_015108495.1 Heterochromis multidens
ACTCACACACACACACACTCACACACACACTCACACACTCACACACACACACACACACACACACACACTCACACACTCACACACACACACACACACACACACACACACTCACACACTCACACACACACACTCACAAACACACTCACAAACACACTCACAAACACACTCACAAACACACTCACACACTCTCTCTCTCTCTCTCTCTCTCTCTCTCTCTCTCTCTCACACACACACACACACACACACACACACACACACACACACACACACACACACACACAAAGTTTGAATCACTGAATAAGATTAGTGTCATTGTCACATAAAACAGTCTCCCGTGGCGCAGGAGAATAGTTGCAAAAGGGGGCTGATTTGGGAACAGAGCTGGCTGAATGCGATGCTCTAACTTCTCTCCCTACAATCTGGTGGTCCATTGTCTTCTGCCTATTTTAAAAGTAGTTGGACCCTCCCCACTTGTTAGATAAGATAGGCTAGTTGTCATCCAAATGAATCGAACTCCCCTCCTGAAGGTTCTTCCCTACTGAGCTCAAATCCAAGGCCAGGGAGTTTGGGAACATTTCTGCTCCCTTTATAACCAAATGACACCCCTTCGACTTCTGAACACGTAGGGCCTAAAGTGTGCGTTTATTCTCCAGACCCTCTTTACAGATCGTACTTTAAACAGCGTGATCTGCGAATAAACAAAGCCAGTAAACAATAGAGTGGAGGCTATGCTCACATATAGGAAGAGTACACACACAAACCAAATTGCACAAGTGTAAACTTTGAATAGGACGCCGCAGCTCTGTAAATTTACACAGACATTAAATTCCGTTCTATTCATTTTAGACATATAATGCTAAGCTGATTTTTTTATAGCACACTGATCGATATCTCTGTAAAATAATCATTTTTTTTAACTAGCGGGGCAGTGAAATCTTTGCTTTGTGCTAAAGTCAACAGTGACAGAGTTTGAGCTCAAATAAATGCCGTGATGTCTGGAGCCCTTTGCAGAAGGCAGAAGGCGAGCTTCTACAATAGGCTCCTGTGTGGCCTGCCAACAACAAGCACCGGCTATTTTGCACAGGTATGAAGCTTTAATTATTATTTTTTAAAAACTGTCTTCTTAAATCTATTTTTCTTTTTACTTGGAGGGATAGATGGTTTGACGGCCATTCCCGCGGGTGCACGGGGGGAGGGGGGCTGAGGCTGATGTCCTAAATTCAGTAGGAACTAGACGTATTTGATTTCACGACAGGGTGGTGCAAAGCTGAGAGGATCTGCAGGTTGTGTGATTGCTTCAAGTTTTCGTGTCTCTGAGTTGCATGTTGGAGAGACCTTTGCGCACTGCAAAAAAACTGTCACGGACATGAGACTTAGTTGACTTACTGTTGCAACTGCGTAGATTTTTTTTATTAAAAGTTTTTCATTGATTAGATAATTTCTCTTGTCTCCACTGCTGATTATTTCGTAAAACTAAACCAGTTAAATATATATAAACTCTGTCAAAAATGGCAACATCTAATAGAGAAAATCGATGTTTTAAACTGGAGGAAACACGTGAAACTGGCGGATCTCTTCCCTTGTTCAGAGACATGAGACTGAGTGAGGACCTGGTGTCTGGTTGGATATTTTTTGCAGTGTGCGGCTGATCGGTATCAGTGTGGCTGCCCTAACGTCCTGAAAGCGAACTTTACTGCAACACTGACCCTGCTACTGCTTATATATGGTACCAGTATATAAATAAATTTAATCGGTTTTATTGTCCAGCACCAGTTTTAATCGGTGGGCAAATACAAAATTAGTATATGATAGGTTTCAATAAACTAATACATGTTTAATATTTAAAAAAAAAAAATAAAAGTAAGGTAATAGGTACTTTATTTTATTTTCCCCCTCTCGGTTCAAAAACTGGAAGTCTACTGCGTAAAAGCAAAGCTCACTGATCATTTTAAAGATATAATCTTTACTTATAACTGTCTTATTAAACGCAATCATGATAATAATAATAATAATAATAATAATAATGTTTAAGAGGCTGTATCCGAATTGCTGGTTCTTCAAAATCTTAAATAGATGGAGAGCCCTTCAAATTGTTCCTTAGCCAATATTAAACAATTATATTCCAACGCTGGTCTCCTCCGACCTTTTGAAGGCGGGATAACCCCAGTCAAGCCCCCTCTAGCGCACACTGAAACGGGAATGGCCTTTTGGAGCTTTGCCGGTTCAAAGGTAACCAACCGCAATCTGTACTGGCAGACAAAAGTGCACCGGGGCCAGAGCATTGCGCCTTCACCATGCATCTCCTAACTTTATTCAGGTTTTTCCATCAGGGAGGATACCCCTGGAGCTCCTGGCCGCGCCATCATAGACGAGCACATCTGTTGTTATAGCAACTGAATAAAGGATGGCCCAGCCTGTTGATCCTTTTTTACTCCGCTAACCTGATTTCTCTGCATTTTTTGTGATCGCATTTGCATATTTCTTGATTAGACCCCCCCTTTTTGACAGAGACACAATGCATCCAGACTCATCTTTTGCAGAGATTCTGACTCCGGCTGTAGGTCGTCGATGAGAAATGCTATAAACACATTTAATAGAAATGTCATTACATTTTTTTTTGTTTTGTTTTGTTTTACAACTAAGCATGCATAGAAACAATAAGTGACCAAATATAGTTCTATTATATAGAAAATCATCCGCTGTGTAGTTGAGGTTTTTGGGGAAAAAAGGATATCTGTACTGCAACAATAGACGATTTACCTCCTTTTCTTTTTATGACTTTAAATAGCTCCTAATACCAGACCTCCAAAGTGAGACATTTTCCCTACAGCGATGTATTTTAATGCCTAGGCGAGTTTGGGCCTCTGTCTTCAATGAATGACTCAGTACCCTATAAGCCATATGCGCATCCACCCATGGGCGTTAACTAAATAGGCTATAGCAGCGTAATGGCACTCCATTTATAACATCAGTTTTATATATAAAAGAAGGGAAATAATACATACAAATTATTTGAATTATTGTATGAACACTGGCATCAGGGGAACAGGAGCAATAAGAAGGTTGTGCGTGTGTGTGAAGGATATTGTAATCAATCTTCCGATCGGCCTTCTAATACAGACTCTTCGATTATTGCGCGGCTCATCAGGCTATGTCTGTAGGCTATATTAAATCTGAAGTAGTGTTCATTCAAGAATCAGATAGTGTTATATACACAGAAAGGTGTCTGCCGCACCTATAGGCTCAGCATGCGCTGCAGCCCGCGGACTGGAACACCCAAGTAGATCTGTCTCCATGACGACGGCGGGACACCGGTCCAACAAGCTGTAATTCTGTCTCAGCCTTTTGCAGGGGAGGGACCGTCCACACTAGCCCGACTTAACTCCTCTTTCACCAGAAATACTCCTAATCCCATATCTTAGCAAGGCAAACTGCCGTCCCTCAGTATATTAAAGAGACCACAAAGTCAAAACTTAAAGCCACCCATGGTTTCCCAGCAGGCGGCCCATCCCGGTGTGAGCTTCGCTGCCCCGTCCCGTCCGTCCAGCCACTGTACGTGCCTCCAATTTTCTCAGCACTTATTTACAGAAAATTAATACTTTTGTTAATAACTTTTTACTATTTGATTTAGAGAAATTTGTGAAAATAAATCCATAAGATTTAAATATTAATTTAAATTTAAATAAACAAATTAAACATTGTAGAAAATAAACTCAAAATGACCGTTCTCTTAAGAAATTAATAAACATTTTTGACCTGTTTTTCAGAGGCAGTACTGCGGTTCTGTTTTCACTATTGTGAGTTATAAACGTCTATTTTTTATTACTAATATTTGGTTTAACAGGAATTTAAAAATGAGCTCACAACCAAATCTAAATTTAAAGTGACCGACATTTGAAATATTAAAATGTGTATCACTGAATGAAAATTAAACTTATAAATTAACCAGCTAATTTGCAATTGAAAATGCATTCCTTATGTTGCCGTTTCTTAGGTTAGCCAACACGTTTATATTTAAAAGGGAATTTGCACACAAATACGCACTAATTTCTGCAAACATATTATGGATTTTTCCAGAATTTCCATCCACGTGAAATAAAAGATAGAAATGAAAACAAGATTGCTCACTGGAAAAATGATTTATTAATAAATTACATTTTAATACCACATATCTTTGCTTTACAGCGGTTGAAAACATTGTTTTATTGTGTATTTGGGCTTCTAAAATGACTGTTTAGCTTCGTTCTTTCCTATGTGGTATTTGTTTGTAGTAAAGGAAACCTGAAAGTAAAAACATAAAATGAACCTCAGGCAGAGTTTGAAGTCATGAATTAAGTATCTGGCTATGAGTTTTTCTTATATAAAAAAAATACACTTAAAGTTGCCAATACTAGCAAATGTTCCTTTTAAAAAATACATATTAGGAAATCATTTGGCATCTTTATTGTTTTTTTGTGCTTTGTGAATATTTCATACAATCTGCAAGAGACAGTAGAAACTAACTTACGGAAAAGCCTGTTCTCCTCCTCCTGACCTGGAATATAATAATACAATCAGGGATTTACCGATGTGTACCTAAGAGAAACCTCAATTTCTATTTCTATTTTTGACTGAAATTTGACTTTAATTCTGACAAAAAAATATTTTACAAGATGAAGCAGATTTTTAAAAATATATTCACTACTCACTTCATTATCATTACTAAATCTGATCTTTTTCATCTTAATATATTGCAAAGTTTCAGCGTTACAGATGTAGATATTATTTTGTGAATCTAAATGAATGCAAAGGTCATCTTGGTGATTTGTTATGATGATGATGAAAAGCAGGGTGTGTGAGAGCAAGCAAGAGACAGAAAGAGAGAAGGAGGGATGGAGGCTGAGAATGCGGATGCTAACTGTGATGTGTCCGCACTTTTCTGACACAGCTATGTGACATTCCAGTGCAGGACTCCTTCATGTTCTCAGAGAGAAGGAAAGAGAGAGAGAGAGAGAGAGGTCCGTCAACAATGCCCATTGAGCACTGTGAGGCAGCAGCTGGTGGGACATGCAGTGACCTAAAGGCAATCTATTCAGCCCAGAACGGGGTGCCTCTCACTACCCTCCTGCTTTTATATGGCTGGAAGTGGATGGATGGTCAGTGTTTATCCTTGAATAGTACTGCAACACAGGTCTGTCATCATGCAAATGGAAGAGAAACAGTCCCCATCTCACCAAACCAATCAAATTCTCTAATGGGAACAACTAAATATCAAGGGTGTAGAAGATGATGTAAATTTTTGAAGAGGAGTTTTCCATCCTATGTCAGTGGAATCGAGATAAAATTGAGATGATCATCAAAGCTTTTGTTTCTCTCGAGCACTGAAGTGAGGCTCAGCCGCACAGTGGAGGGGAAGATTAGGTTTTCAAGGAGAAACATAAAGCAAATAGAAAAAAAAAAAAACCCTCCATGTAAGATAATAAAAGTGTGATCATCCAGCCAGAAAGATTTCATATTGGTTGGAGATTAAAGATGCTTAAAATGTGAAGTTAGGTATCAGTCAGGTTGACCGCTGATGTGTTTGTGTACATGCACACAGTCATGCATTTAGCCCTTGTTGATAATTCCTCAGACATTTCCAGATCTCATGCCAATCTATAAGCTCAAACCTTGTTGGCAAAGCTACCATAAATGATATGTTAGTCAGCAGTGGTAAAGGGATGCCTGCTTGGCTGTGATTGATCTGGCGTTGTTTCTTTATTCCCCTTGAGATGCACCATGCACCTCAATATTTTAGATCCAGCTCTTGCAGTGTTGATGGAAGGTATCACATATAGTGCCATGTTATGCGCCTTTTTCTGAACCAATTCCATCCATTGTGGCACATTTAGCTACACATGGCCATATTATGGAAGCCAGGATGCTGCAATATCTCCTCACTTCCCCCTGAGCTCCAGTTCCAGGAAGTGAAGGCAGAGCTTTGCCAGCCAATCACAGCGAAGGACACCTAACTCATTAAAAGTTAATGAAACCTATAAACGTGGTGCGCCAGCGATTCATTTAAACCCCCAATCCAATCTCCTCTCCCAGCAAAGGCAAACAAGCCCGTGTGCCCCCAGTGCTGTCCTCGGAATAACAAACTATGGAATATTTTGTCCTGCATATGTTCTCCTATGCAGACATGTGCACATTGATAGGCTATCTTACAATGGGACTTGTCCAATTTAGAAAATGCCAGGATGGTGTTCTGCAGGGGTGAATTCTGTAATCTACGTCCAAGTTGAATTTAATGCCTTTACTTTACACTGCAAAGCTTGTCAGGAATGGCTGTTATAGATATGCCATTTCAACATTCATGAGAATCACTGACATTCAAATAATGTGCTCATTTTAATACCATGTGAGTGAGAGCCAAGTCTGTTTGAAAAATCTGTATATTCTTGTCCACGGTCAAGCGAGTGTCAAGAACTACTCTTGATCCATGCAGACAGACAAGGTGAAATCTGAGGGTAAGCCTTTTCCGTCAGATAAACCCATCTCTTGCTGTCCAGCATGCTCTATCTGTTTCAGTACATTCTCATCTAATAGCAGTGCTGCTCTCAATTTGATAACAAACCATCAACAGCAATAAAGTGCCACCTTACAAGTGTCCAAATCTAAAGACTGGAACAATACCCCCCCTTGTCTTTCAGACCTCCATTTCAATACAACTCCAGCCCCTCACAGTGCTTCCCTTGGGGGATTCAAATTAAATTCTCCCCATGTATAGTGCCACTGTCAGCCCGTTAATGAATTCCCATACCCTGACTTGAATCAAATTAATCCCCAATTTAATCCCATATAAATGGCTGTGTTATTTATAATGGAAAGACGGATGCGCAGTTGAAGGATTGAGGAAAGCTGGGAAGTGTCTATAGGGCTGTTGAGCAGATTATAGTGAAGGATGAGGCCTGTATGTTTCCCCCACTGCAGAGTAGTCCCCTGATACACACTATTTAACCCTCGCCTGCTTGATGCTGACAGCAACATCATGGTGTTTGTCACTTAATATCCTTTTAGATTAAGGAGTCAATTGGCAGATTTATTGGTCAGAGCTGGTTATTATCGTGGAGTCTCCACCAGAAAGATAATGTGTGAAGTCTGGACATACTGGATATCACAAAATATTTGTGAAGGCCCATAATTACAGTTAAATTTGCTGTGGGTTCAGACTTGTTATAACCAACCACTATTTGAGGTCACTGAGTCAGACACAGCTGTATTTATGTACTGATGCAAATTTCCCACTGAGTTCCCATGGTATGCAAATCTTTTATTGGAAGAGAAGTACATGTTTTGGGAACAGCTCCCTGTCAGTATTTAGATCTATTTCTATCTATCTAGTATTTAGTGTAGACCAAATGCTTAACTTATTGTAGACAGAGAGGGATACCTGACAGGTAACTTGTTAAAGGGCTTATTTGTAAAAATAGCTTGCTATCATGTAGCAAAATGAAAAATGACTAATGCTTTATCGGATGCAAATACAATGGTTCACTATGTCACTAAATGAATTGGTATAAAGAAAAACAAAGTCCACATAGTAGCTCCAGGTTCAGCTATTGGTATGTAGCTCCAAGGACTGGAAATGTTGGATTTCCCATTCCTGTATTGTTTTTGGCCCAAGAAAAAGTGAAAAAACAACATCCAGATATGCCAACATTGTGATGTTCAGAAAAACTGCTGCAGTTTTTCTTATTCCAAAAAGTTATGCATAGAATAATTGGGATAATTGAGAAAGATACACCAGATTTAAAACAGCAAATAGAGCCAAATATATCAACTGTATCAAGTGTGATTTTCACAGTTAGTAATGAAGGTATTAATGAATTCATTGCAGTGAAATTTAATCTAAAGTTTGTCTTTAAACTGGTTCTTCAAAATGATAAAGTATAGTTTCTATATACTGCTGGTTTGGATATATGGCTTGCAGTCATACATAGAAGTTTTGGACATCCAAATCTATGATATACAGTGTATAGTTATTCAGCTAGCAGTATCATGGGATGGATATGAGGATGACAGACGGTTCTGAAGTCAGTTTGGCAGTTCACGGGACAGTTTGGAGCCTTTAAAGCTTGGTCCACCAAATGTCTGAACAGCTATGTTTTATTGAGGCATCTGTAAGCTTACTAATTTTATTGCCAAGCTTGGCTCGTGCACCTACCGTCATGGAGAGGGAGAAAACACACTCACACACAGACACACACACACACACACAAAAGTTTGCTGTTTGCCTTCATTCCACCAAATCCTTGACAGCCGTGCTATAGCCCATCACTATTCACACCATTGTGCTGTCACAACAACTAAACACATCATTTGTGTTGCAGAAACTCATCTTGTATGTATCCAATACCAAATGTTTGGCGACTGAGTAGGGAGATGGTGGGGAGGGGGCTGCATAATTTGCTAGGAAACATTTTACCGAACATTTGGTGATAAAAACGCCGGCGTCGGCCCCAAGGCTTAAAGCAATTAATTCAGGATCCTGACATAAACTCTCCAATCCTTTGACAGCTTGGAGCTGAAATAAAAATGCTAGTTCTCCTGGGAACGGCAGGAGATAGCTGGCTCTTTTCTGGACTGTTTGCTCACTGGCCCTGAGAGCAATCTTCCCCAGTCAGAATGAAATGCAAGGACACAAACAATGTACCAGCGAGAGAATGGGAGATGGGGAATGAACAGTTTGGACTATTTGCTCAGCAGAAGGGCAGCCACAATGGCTGGCCCATGGCTTTCCCATGCATCAAGCCTCTTAGTCTTAGGCCTCCCTTTGTTGCCTGGTTTCTTCTACCATGGATAGATAAGAGCACAGCTGCCCTATACTTTTAATTCCCATTGTACACCATACTGTATGGTCATTTATCTGTCCACATTCTGCCTGCCTTAATGGTGTTGTCTAATTGAATGAGGTATCACTTGTGTATCTCTGTTCACCTTAGCATGTGTACTCATTTTGGGTTTGAATCACTCTCTTTTTACCATAAAAGGCAGCTGGGGGTGTGGGGGGGATAACGGCTGACCCCTCTTCTTGTATTAGAGAAGGAAGCACAAGTCAAGCACCCACTGTGATAACGGCGCTTAGGTGGTTTTAGCGTGAGACTGCATTTCCATTTTAGAGTAGTTTAAATAATTTTTGGAGTGTTGAGGATCTAGATTTATGATGCAAGAAAAGCTCTAAGACAGGACTTCTATTTGTAGCACCCAACAAAAAGTCCTTTTCTAGTCAAAGGCAGAAAGCTTCAGAGGGCACTTGATGCTGCCATTATATGACCTAATGGCGACTCCAACCAGAAAAGAGGGCAAATAGAACAAGTGTAGTGGCTCTGACTGAGAGAAGCATTCATATTGTGCTCTTTTGTTTTGGTGTGTTGGTTGGTGTTTGCATTTACATTGACCAGTTCTCTGCTGAATGTGTATTCACACACTCAGTACATGTAATGCTGTCGGGGTGGCAGGAAATGGAAGTAGTGTGCTTCCCCGTTGAAGTCTGCAGGGAATAAAGTAACAATAGTAAATGAATCTGAAACACACAAACAAGCAAACAGAAAAGAGGAGTAGTGGGATGTCACAGGAGGATCAATACACATAAGATGAAGGAGCATATTCATGCATGTGAGCAGACACTTGCCTAAACACAAACAGACACACACACACACACACACACACACACACACACACACACACACACACACACACACTGAACCCCTCCCCCTCTGTAAAGGTTGTGATGTCAGGGACCCCCTGGGTGGTCAGACAGAGGATAATTTCAACACAATTGAAAAAATGATATTGTGAAGGAAGCTTTTAAGAAAAGCTATTCACTGGCTATGTTTGTAAAGTCATATTTATATAAGTATGTATATTGTATGCATCTTTTCTATATAGTAATAATGTGTTTGAAGAGAGTCATAGTCTTATGTCACAAGCAGCTCTTACACCCAAAGATGTTGCATGAAAAGTATTCTTTTTTTCACTGAGTGAAAACCCAACCCACGACGATTCCACAATGGTTTATTCTAATGGATAAGCTCTTAATCTATCAGATCAGATTTCAAAGTGCCAGTAGCTGTGCCAAGACAGGCCCCAGGAAGGAAAACCCTTTTGTTTAGGCCAGAAATTTTAAATTCAAGACCTGACTTTATTCATAACAATAAAAAGGCTATCACCTGTTACGGAAGCAATACCTCAAAGAGCAACATCATTAAGAAACAGTAAGTGCTTGTTTTCACATCCACCTTTGGTGCACCACCAGCGTTTTGCCAGCATGTCAGACCTCAGGTATGGCAAGATAAATAGCTGTCTTATTTGTGGTTGTGAGAGCCAGGCTCCTTGTGGGGTGGTGCTCTCAGCTTCACGCTCCAGTAACACTGAAATAAAGCTCTGTTCGAGGCATTTCAACACTGCTTAAGGTTGTCCGTTACCGTGTAATTTATGAGTTGAGAGGACTTCATTTTTAAGTTAACTACGACCTACAATCTTCCACCATTCATGGGTGGAGAAAAGAGCCTTGTGAGTCATAGGAAACTTACAACACTCCTCCAATTACCTTAAACAATGCCAGTCTGAGTGAAGTCTATAGCTTTCTCGTGTGTGGTTCAGTCACTAAACGTGGATGTGATGTGACCTAAAGTAATTGGGTGTACAGGCACTTTAACAGGTTAGCTGTTTTGTCACCTGTAGGTCAGTATAGTAAAGCTGGTAGGACATGGTTAAAGTCATTCACTTCATGGCCCAAAGCACTCAGTGGGTGGTCACATGGACAGACAGACAGGGCTTACTGAGAGTGTTTACTCATGGGTACATCTTTGACATTTGTATTTGAAGTACGGAGTAAAAGATATCATCAAAATTTTGTAATTTCTTTTTTTTCTAAAGTTCAGAGATATCAGACAAAAGTACTGCACGTTATCCAAAGAATGAAAAAATATTTTTTTTCTATGATTTTCTGATTACCACCCATAAGCTCTCTTCTTCAGTTTATTTTGAAAATAGTAATAGTAAATAGTAAAGTCTCCATTTATCTGTTATAAACAAGTGTTCACAATCAGAGCCCATATTTCATCAACACATATATATAAAAAAAACAGGTGTTAAAACATAAATTGCTTTTTTTTTTTATCTGGAAATGTGATTCATAGTCACACAGTTTTAAATCATTAAATATTTAAATTCACATATCTTGTGTTTGTTCTGTGCTACAATCACGGGATATATGACTGTATAAATGTGTTTTATTGCCAGGGAATCAAATAAGGGGAAATTAAGCCACACATTATCAAGTTAGTTTTATTAGCAGTTCCACATGTTACTTAATCATGAAATTTACAACTAGAGTAATTATACTTTGTTCATACTTTAACCACACACAGATAAAATAAGCAAACAAATACATGATTTGAATGTATAAGTCATCCATTAAAAATAATAAGAACACAAGTTCAATTAAAAAGACACAAAAAAAATCCTCTAATTAAAGCTTAATATACCATGACTTTGGAATTAAAAACATTTTTCTTGATTATCATTATCAATCTAGAAAACTTACAACTGATAGAAATGTAAGAAATTTATTTATTTTTCAGTAAAATCAA
Source organism: Heterochromis multidens (assembly GCA_015108495.1). Classification (NCBI taxonomy): domain Eukaryota; kingdom Metazoa; phylum Chordata; class Actinopteri; order Cichliformes; family Cichlidae; genus Heterochromis; species Heterochromis multidens. Next base: position 39,528 of record VUQS01033754.1, read on the forward strand.
TAAAATTGAGAACAGTTTCATTAGCTTTGGCTGTACTAAATTTAAAAAGTAAAGGCAATAAAGGAAATTTTAAACAAATATATGTGAAACTATATTTATTTTTAAAATAAAAAAAAATGCATGAGAAATATCCATATATATTAGTACATTTTTATGTCACTGTATCATTAAATAAACACTCAAAATGGCTGAGTTAAAAATTTATCCAGCGTGGGGTCAGTACGATCCAATACTGGGTAAACCAGTACCAAGCAGCTGCTGTGACACAGTGCTGATGGTATTTACATGCTGGATTAATGTTGGAGTAGTGGATCAAAACAATCTTTTGCTCTGATGATTTTTTACCTTTGAGAACGGGGTCACATTTTTGTGTCTGTGCCATACCTAGTCATTGCTGTGTCAGTTTTAATTTACTGATTTTAGTATTAATTCAATCATATTTGAAATAATAAATGAACCAAGTATTGATTAAATATTAGGATAAAAAATTATAGCCAAAACAAATACTAAAAAATATGAAAACATTATAATGTACTTTTAAAACATATATATTTAATTTATGATTTATTCTCGTGATTTTTTTCAGGAAATGTAAAAATATGTATTTAAGGCTTTTTTTTCTTAAATGAAAAGGCTGCTCCAACAATGATAGTAATTCCTTGCATTTGTATTTCATTTTAATAAAAATAATAAAAAATAATTGTTGAAGTATTTTCAAACTCTTAATTTATATGCAACTCTTTAAGTTGGAACATTTTTACTACAAATATTTTTATTAGTTCTGTTAAAAATTCAGTTAAAAAACACTTTCATTTACAATACTTCTCTTCCAGTGTGTGAATGTCAGCACCCTGTAAACACTTTTGACACACATGCTTGAATGCGACGGGCAAGTTAACTAAACATTCCTGGGTGTTCCCCGTAAAGATTCACCACTTGTCCACCAGACTGCACTGACCCATCTCCAGTGCTTCAAATTGGACTCATGAAAAAAGCATTTTGAATATTTTTTTTTTCTTTTTTTTCTTTTTCACATTTACCTTTTACATATAAACAGAAATAAAACACACTAAATTATATGAAACAGCAGTTGGATAAATTCACAATCCTATACCATATGGCAGTTTTTCTTTCTATGTAAGTGCTTTAAAATGCAATGGAACAATGCTCTATAAGGATTTGGGAATTTGGGAGTATAATTCCAGCCCTGTGCTTATCTGCGCACCCAGACTATTTGAGTGTTTTGAGATGCGGGCTCCCTGAGGACGGATCGAAGGCGTCCTAGTAGAACTGCACATCAAATAAATAGGAGGATGGGATTTATATGGAGGCTGAGTCTCTGTCAAACAGGGCTCTGCTGACTGAAGTGATCCCCACGGCCTGAGAGGAGGAGAGGAGGGAGAGGAAGCCTCAGAGGGAAGAGGGATGGCTGTAGAAGAGCTACACTGATGCACTCACACGCTCACACACTCAAACACTCACACAATGTCCCTCTCAGTCCTGGGTTTTGACCGGCCCATGGCATTGGCCAGGTATGTCAGCTATGTTTGCCAAACCATCCATCACCCATGCACCTTCCCTCCTGAAACAGGAACTTTTGTTTGAAACATGCACTTGTTAAGCCCATCCTTTGACTGTAGTCAACCTGATTTATTTCCTTATAGTTGAGACAGAGGATTTATTAGCACCTATGTTTTTTCTTTATTGTGTGTTGCACCGTACAAATGTGTTGGTAAAAGCACGGGCGTGTTGTTTCTGTGTTTGTAACATCAGTGGCCCTTATCACTGGTGACCAGGGTTTGCAAATAAGCACACTGTAGTGAGGTCAAGCTGCACGTAAGGAAGGGAACAATTTATGGCTGAATGACGCTCACACATGACAAAGAAATTGTTTTTATTTTCTGCTGGCGTCTATGCACCATGCTGCAGTGGACCGAAAATTATTGTGATAGTTCCATATACTTGAAAATTATTCATTGGGTTTAAATAATTTTCGTGTATATGGAGAACAACTTCAGGCGAGCCATTAATAACAGAAAAGGGAAGTATAAAATGAATGATGGAAAGGTTGAGAGGTAAACAGGTTTCCATTATAGATTTCAGGAAGTGTTTTACTGATGTTAACACAAACATAAACCTGAGTCATTTCGCTATTGGTGGCCAGCTAGAGAACATATTATCTAAGAGAGGCATGAAAACCATCCACAAACATCTAAAAAAAAAAACCCAATGTGTAGGCTGGTATGTTTGCCAAAGAACCCAAGTTGGTAAGTTGGAGCCTTATATCATTCCCTGAAACACAACCTTCATTTATCTTTTGACTTCTACTTTGTGAGAGAGAGCAGATATCACTAAAAGTGCCACGTTAATGATTGACTCTCAGCACACCAAGCATCCTGCATTGAGTGGCCACTTTGCCTGCTCTTGTGCTGCATTTTCAGCCGTAAATGTTTGTGGTTCCACTATCCTCTCCAAGTCCCATACAGTATTATTAGCACTGGGGGGGTTAAGGTGGGGTAGACTCTAACTTTCAATAAAGGACCATTGGTATGCTGAGGTAAATGGAAGATAAGAGTTTGTCTCTGACCCTTTTAGTGCTTTATAAGAATGTGGGTGTGCAAACCTAATCTCTCCTCAAGATAAATTTGGCCTTGCTTTGTGAAACAAGTTCACGCATTGTGTTTTTCTTCTATTCTAAAGCCCACTTTGACAGGCATGAAATGAGTCCAGGACTTTTCATTGACAGTTCAAGATGGAGAGCAAACTGAGATTAGGGCATGTTAATTAATTGTGGCGTGGGTAAAATGGCCTTCAGTTCTATAAAAGACCTGTTCTATTAATTGCATTCCTGACAATCAGTGACAGTGCTGTAATCATGAAGCTTGTGGCCCTTATTTTATTTTTTTGTTGGCAGTACTCAATTATTAAGCTCAACAGCATTTGGATGGCTATACGTAGCAAGCTACTTTGCAATTACTGTGTGGTTAATTAAAAAAAAAAAAAATCATACAGTGTTATGTAAAACTAATTTATGTGTTCTCCTTGTCCTTTACAGATCCTTTTTCATTTTAAGGAAACTTTTCCATTGCTGCTTACCATCTATTTTCATCACCCTTCTTCAAGCGGCCTGAAAGCACTTTCCTGTCGATGTACTTGGCGATATCTACAACTGACCTGTCTGCTATATGTAATATCAAAGCCTCTGTCAGCGTGGAACTGAATGGGAACAAAAGAGAGGCCTCCATTAATGATTAACTGTTCTAAAAGCCTTGGCTTTTGTATTCCCATGGTGCCCAGGCTATCTGGCCACCATGTGACATGCTCACAGCATTTTTCGAGCAGATTGGGGGAAAGCTAGTGAGCAAACACAGGTGCTTTGGAGCAGCGTTGCCGACGCTGTCAGGGACAACCACAAACAAGAGCAGCTATGCCTGGCTAAATGAATCCCCACCCCTCCCTACACCATCACCACCACCCCCTGTCGCTAGCTTGTTTGCTAGCTCCCTATAGCTTTCTCCCTGCAAAGCCTTCCTTTTGGATAGTCACCACACCCCCCTGCACAAGTCCAATGTCCGCTACAGCTGGGCTCCACAACTTCTGACACCCTCCAAAGAAACAAACAAATAAAAGTGAGGACAGCCGACCACTTCTTTGAGGTGATGGCATTTGCTGTGGTCATGACTAGTGGGAGAGCAAACAAATTAATGGTGTCCGAGTTTTCACTTTCCAAACCAAACTAAATGTCTTTTAGTTCAAGTGGGGCAATTCCACTGACCCTGGTGTCAAATGCTGCATAAGGGTTGCACACTCTTGCACTTGAAATCTTGAGAGGAGGCTATAAGAAATTAAACAGGCCTCAAGTATTGGCCTACATGAACCTGATGCGGTGAGGTACCTTAAAGTGGCAAAAAAAAAAAATCTTGAATAAGTTGTGTGTGTAAATCTTTTTCTAAGTATTTTGGCCACTTTAAAAAGATGTGCCTAGAGAACTTAACCTTTTCATCCAGCCTGACTGATTGTTCAGAGTGTCTGGAGGTGTTGTGTCGCTCAACTTTGATAAGACAATCAGATGATAGGATGGCGTTATCTTAACACAGCTTTCCGGCTGGGAGACAAATGAACAGTGTGTGATAACACGAACAAAAGCTTGGCTCTTATTGGCTGGCTCCTCGAAAGAAAGGAAAAATTATCAGAGTGGAAAATTTGCAACAGGCGCAGTTTATTTCATTTTCAATTTTCTACATAGGCCAGGTCACAGGAACCACTTTTTTTTTATCACTCAAATATTTATATTGTCTCTTGTGGGCATTTTGGTTTGACAGTCTGCAATTACCTGAGCCTATAAAGCAGCTATCACTGGAAAGATGATAAAAATATTTAAAACAAACATTTTAAATCAGCAGGAGAGGAAATTAAGTTGTAAAAGTGAGAGGCGCAGACAGGAAAAAAGGGTCAGACAGGAGGTGAAAAAAAAATATATAGAAAAGGAGAAATCATGGGAGAGCGGTGCTAATGTTTGTGTGAGGAGGGAAATAATGGGTAAAGTAAAAAAAAAGGTCAAAAGTAGTTTCCTACTGATCCATAAAACGCCACTTCTGTCAGTATTTTCTGACTTTTGCAGCCCAATTCTCAGAGCCAGAGAGGGGCGTGTATACTCAAGGATTCACTCAAGGCTTTTGTTTGCTCTATTCCTCAAAAAAAAAATGATTGGAAAAAATATTGGTGCCCTGGCATGACATTTTTGTTAGAAGTAAAAAAAAAAAAAAAAAACTTTTTAAAATTTAAAAAAAAAAAATTATTAAAA